>APFE031657483.1:23327-39491 GCA_000404065.3 Pinus taeda | reverse complement strand
CTATGGGGCACAATAATAACAATATGGGGGAAATAGGGGCACAACAATATTAATAAGGGGTACAACTACCATAGTAATGGGGTAATCACTAGTATTATAGGGACCCAACATATTCTAAAACAAATTTTTCTAAATCAGCTTGCTGTTTAGCATCACAACCTTCAAATACATTGGTTTTATCAGGTTTCTTTTCCTTTACAACCATCAGTAAAAATTGTTTGCACTAATTTACAATTCTTTTCATCTGCCCTGATTTTATGAGAGTATAATTATTCTTGAGTTTATGAGCTCTTACAATAGATTCAATTCCATCTTTAATGAGTTGATACTTATTTTCAGCTC
The DNA here is from genome assembly GCA_000404065.3 of Pinus taeda. NCBI lineage: Eukaryota > Viridiplantae > Streptophyta > Pinopsida > Pinales > Pinaceae > Pinus > Pinus taeda. Next base: position 39,149 of record APFE031657483.1, on the reverse strand, counting down.
TATAGAAAATTTCTTTTCTATCATACAAGTAAGGAATTCCCAAAACAATTCCACATATATCCAAGGGAATTACATCTAACTCAACCTCATCTACAAATGATGAACCAATGGAAAACCTAAGTTTACATTGTCTAGTCACTTGTAGCTTTGTTTTATCACATAACCAACCCAATGGATATGGCTTCTTGTGAGGTGTGGTTAGTAATCCCAGTTTCTTTACAATTTCTTTAGAAATTAAGTTTACTTGTGAACCACTATCAAATAAAGTATCAATCTTTTGATGCTTGGAAATAACTCTAATTTGAAAAAGCTCATGTCTTCTTCTTCATTTTCTTCACTATCAATAGTTTATGCAGAATTACTAGTAGATGCTTCGGAATTTTTACCTTTTATACCCATGTCTGTGATTGTTGTTTCATCCCCTGAGTCTAACCCCAAATCCTTTTGAATAGCTGCAACAATCTTCTTCTTTTTGCCATCATACTTCTTGGGTTTCAGCTTCGGATGCAGAATCCAACAGTGTTCATCATCATGCCCATCCTTCTTGCAGTTAGTGCATGAAGGTTTGGTCTTTTGTACAACATTTTCCTTCCTCTCTTTCCATTTCTACTTTCTCTTTTCCTTGTTCTTGCTTGCAGTGGGTTTTGATGATCCCCCAACTTCTGGGTTCACATTCTTGTCTCCAGCCTCTAGATGTGTAGTCTGAATAAATGCCTCATCTATGTTAGTAGGATTAAACATGAGAATGGTATGTCTCAAATAACTATGTAGACCACCTATATACTTCAGCAGAGTTTCAGGTGAGTCTAAAGAAATGCCTAGAATCAAAGCTCTTTTTCTAAATTCTTGGGTGTAACTTTGTACACTTTGATCTATCAATTGGCGAAGAGTTTGCCAACTCATCATAGCTTGCTGCATATAAGCTAGTGGATAGAATTGTTTTTTAATTGCAAAAACAAATTCACTCCAGACAAAAAGGATTTTACCATGCTTCTTCATGTCAGCTTGTGTCCTGCCTTCCCACCATACCAAGGCAGTTCCTCCAAGGCGTAGGCTAGCGAACTGAATCTTACTTCTGTCCGAATCAATTCTCTGCATCCTGCAATACACACCAATCTGTCTAATCTAATTATCCAGCTTCTCTACATTCAACTCTCCATCATATATCAACAAATAAAATTTAACATCTAATTTAATCAAAGATGTTTTCTTTTTGTTTTCAGGGCTATTAGGAGGTGTGGGAAGGTTTTCTTCTTTCCCTTTTCCTTTAGAATGGCCATTGAGGAGAGATTCTTCTACTCCTTTATCATGTTTGGAGTTTGATGAATCTTCATCTATATCTTTCTTAAATTCTCTATATATTTCCTCTACCATGGCTCTCATAGTCAAGAAACTGTCCATGAATTGAGGGTCTGATTCCAAGGGAATTTCTTCTGACATTTTCCCCCTAGTATAGACTCTACCAATTTCTGGGTTAAATTTGGCCAATTCACCTCCTCATAATTTAAGCTTTGATCTAGTTATCATTCACTAACAGTCCAAAACAAGTTTGTCTAACCTTAGCAACCTAGAGCTCTGATACCACTTGATCTGGAATTGACCTAAGACAATTAATAAGGTATCACAAAATCATGTGCATGGATGTGCCTATGTTATTTTATGCAACATATTGATAAGATTGCAAAATACACAGGCAATGAAGCAGTTAAAGAAAACATAACAGGCAACACATATAAACACAACAAGTTTAATAAGGAGTTCACCCAATATTCCTGGGCTATGTCTCCTAGTCCAACCTTCAGTGGTGGCCTCTCTATTATATTTTCAAGCAGAGTTTTTACAATAGTGAGCTCAATTTGAGTCTCACTCAACATATATAAATTAGCAAGAATGTACTTGGATCCTCCCCAAGTTTCTAGAGGACACAGATTCTCCTCACTGAATCTTGACCTCTATTGGTCACAATGTCATGAGTCTAATCTGAGACTCAATACATGACAGACATATATAGAGGAGTTCGCTTGAACCTCTCAAGACTTCTCTAGAGTACACAGTCTCTCTGACTCTCTCTAACTCTGTCCTAATCTTGGTTTGATGCTGCCTTCACTTATGTAGATCAGCTCGACTTCTTCTCTCTACTCTCTCCTTTTTTTTCTTTCTCTCTGTCAGTTTGTGGCTTTAAAGCTAATCTCTTTCTTGATTGTTCGTTTCTGCTTCCCAGTTTTCCAGCTTCCTTGCCTCTGTCCGTTTGAATCCCTCTGTCTTGTGTCATTAGTCACTATATAACGCTTCACAGGGAGGTGGCCACCTATTTCATAACGGATGAGTGTCAGTTCTCTTGGACATGGCCATTTATTCTGTTAACTTCAAGGATTTCCGTGAAACATGACCTTTTGCCAACGCATCATTCGTATCGGACTTAAAATCCTATACAATTCTGCCTGTTGACCCCGTCAAATCTGGTCATCCATTGGAATGCGTCTCTGCCATTGATCTAGGGATCCTAGATCCTACGGTCAGCGTTCATATCGGGTGGCTAAGTAGCATGATGTTTACCCGTCCGATGTGAACAATTTTCTCTCTCTTTTGCTGGATGTGTGGCACTCACTATATGGCATCGGACAAAACTTAGTTGAAACCGCTTACTGCTCGTAGCCCCTCTGATATTCTGCCAGTTTTGTGGAATCCCGCTTTCATGGAATCAAAATGATATCCGTTGCATTTTATAATTTTTTTGGGTCCGGGTGCTTGTGACCTTTCCTTCTTTGAGGGGTTTGCCATGCTTATCACTAATCACATATCAGAAACTACCCCCGTTTCTCGAAATGGCCTCTACCTTTGATAATTTGCGACAACGAGCGTTACCATGGGCCGATGGTCTGTGCGCTTGACCGATGGTCCTCGTTGCTCCACGCTGATCACAAATTGCAATTTTTATGAGTATATCTCTGATAATCTTGATCTTTGTAAGAATTTCAATCCTTTACATGATTTTTAAAGAGTTCATGAAAGCTTAGAGAGTGTTCTAAGATCCAATTTGGATCAACTCCAGACCTCGTAGAGGGGGGCTAACCACCCCCCTCAAACCCCCCGTACAGGGGGGGCTGCCACCCCCCTGTGACCCCCCTGCCACGTAGTTTGCACAACGAAGGGGGGGGGGGGGCTCTGACCTCCCTCTAACCCCTTGGTTAACTAGGGTGGTTAATCATGGAAAGGATATAACAAAACCCAACAAGATCCTTATTGCTCTTTTCTCCTCCAAACTTTCATTTGCCGATCCTTCTTCTTTTTATGTGGTTGGCCTCGTATAATATCCTCTTTACGGTTGGATCTCCTAAAAAACATGGGAAATTTTCAATCCTTGGACTTATGGCCAATATCGGCACACACAAAACATCTAATGTGACTAGGAATTGAGGAATAGCTTGATATCTTGTGTCGAACCAATTTTTATTCCTTGCATCTGCCATGTAGTCAATAACCATATGGCCAAAATAATTACATGAGAAAAAAATAACCATAAAATGGGCTATTATACCTGAAAGATGGAAATTTCCTTTACATGCATGCTTGATGTGGCTTCTCCTTTTGCTACTCCTTTTGGTTAGAGGGTTTGATCTCTCCAATATTGCAACTTGATGGTATGTGTCCACGAACTCCATCATTATAACACTTTCTAATTCTATTCTTCTTCTTGGGATTCCTTCTCTTATTCTTCTGCTTCATGCATGGCTCATGGATCTCATTATTTTTACTGCAACTAGGTGCTCCAACAATTCTTGGTTTCTTGAAGATGATTGAGCACTAGTTTTGAGCCTCTCTACTTCTTGTTAGAAAATTATATAATACAGAGCAATGGAACACATAAAATATTGTAGAAATATAAACACAGAAAAAGCATTAAACAAGAGAGACATAGATATACGTGCTTCACCCAATTTGCGCTACGTCCATGGAGAAACAACTAGTCCTTCCTTTTAAATTATCCAGCAAAATGAAGAGATACAACCTACAACAGATCCACTGTAATTCCCTCTTCCCTCTCAATCTCTTCTCTCTTCCTCACTCAAAATATAGGTATACATAGACGCAATACAATTCCCTGATATATAGCGAGGGGTTGCCTTCTAGGAAAAAAACCCCTAAATTAAACATAACTTCTACCATTAGATCTTTGCCTAATGAACGACCCAGATTGACTACGAAATTACAACATTTTACAAGGCAGTTTTACATCTAATTTTAGCTTTGGGGGCATTGCCCCCGCCAAGGGGGGGCTCGCAAAGGTCGTAACCTCCCCCACCTGGACCCCCCCTGCAACAAATGTTTTATAGGCAGCGTTGCCACGCCATTATGAACTTGGGTCCAATGAGGTGTTACCTTTGAATAAAGAATATAATTAGGCTCCACACCCAACACTTCTCTTGCAGAAATTAATTCAACCTTCAATCTTTGAATTTATGCTTCAAGTGCCATTATCTTGGATCTCCTGTCATTATTAATGCTTGATCTCTCACTGCTATCACTTGTGCCATCATATTCTTATGAGGAATATTAATTTTCTACTACAATGCAAGTAGAATCCTTTGCATTTTTCTCCATTTATAAAAAATGCAATTTTCCTCCAAGATACAACTTCTGCAACTTATCCAACATATCTTTGGCAGTATCACTATTCTTCACATGCATTCTATCATATTTTGAAATAATATTCATAATAATCTTCTTAGCCATATCATCAAATTCATTTGTAATTATGTATTCTACTGATATAAATATATTTTCATCAGGAGATATAAAATATGAATCTAATTTCACTCTCCAAGTTTCAAATTTACCTTCATGAATTAATGGAATACCTTGTTGATCCATTTCAGAAAATTGGCAAAAATTCTACCGAAATCTCCAAGATCCACTCTTCAGTGATCAAGCTGCACCAAAGATCCCTTCTCTAATACCAATTGTTGGAAACTAGATCACTACTTGGGGGGGGGGGGGTGAATCAATAGCGTGGCACTTTTAAACCTTTTCTCCAATTATTAATATTTTTACCATGCATGAAAATGAAACACAAAAAATAGATAAGAGCATCAAAACAAACATGCAACCATAAAACCAATCAACACAATGGACACAAGTGTTTATGGTGGAATACCCATCTCGGGAAAAAAAAATCACCCTGCTCCTGCTGCGCTTCTCAATTCTTTTATTAATTGTTGAAAAAATTATACATGGATAAGCTCACTCCTATGAGATTGAAGACTCGACTTATTTCATAGTATGCTGGCATTATCAGACAAGAAATTGTTTCTCTCATGGATTTATGGACTACCATCCACTGAAGGCCACCACGACCAACAATACTCGCCCGGTTACTCATGAAATCAAAAATGACTCTACAGACTCCGATTTGCTAGTACTATCATGACCAATGAGTCTCACCTAGTTTCTAACAAACTATCCAACCACCATTTCATGGAGAAAGCTCTTCCTTCTACTAAATCAACCAATCACTGAATACTCAATGCTTCCATTCCTTCACTTCCTCCATGCGAGCTCATTTCATATGTTTTTAGTCTAGAATCCTAAAACTTACTCAACATGAGCACTACACCAACATAGCATCAAATCTCACAAATCTGAATCAAAACTCCAAACATCAATACTCCACAAGCAACAATAGAATATCATTCAAAACTCTACTCCAAACCACACATCAACACCTCACACACTGCATATACATATGGCTAAAATAAACTTCAACTCACTGCTGCTACCATTACAAACTGATTCAAAAAATATGTATGCTAAGGCTCACACAGTTTTCAAGATTGTCACTAAGCTCACTCTCACTCAACTCTCTCAACAATCAACCATACTAACAATGAGCTTTCTCTAATATATGGATGAATTGAGTGATCAAATCTATAATTACACAAAACTACTGAGATCAACAATCCTGTTCATATGCTTGATTAGATCCAGATTCAAATCATTGGCTCAATCAATCACAACTCCATTATCCTTTTTAATATTTTCAATTTTAATCAGCTTTTGGAGGTCCCATGAACTTTTCCACCCATAACCCAAAAATTTCTGATCAAGGATGTCACCATAACACAAAAATTAGCTAAACAATGTGAGGAATGAGGATCAATTCTCATGAAATCCTTCAGTAGCACCCTTGACACTGTATGAACTCGTCTGGGGCTATAACCACTCCCTTTATCTGGCCTCCATGGGAATGGAACATTCCAACTACTTCCATAGGCCTCTGTGCATGTGACTAGGGCTTACGCTCAGTAAAAAAATCAACCTCTCAGCTCTAAACCTATTCCACCTATTCCATCATCTTCTCCAGCACCTGAACACTCCTCCAATCCAATGAGATAAATTTGTAACTAATGAATAGGAAAGGAACAAGTATATGACATGCAAGACCTATTCTTCCAACTTTATACGTAATACTAACACCTCCAGCTCCTCCAGCAACAAACGCAACATATCCAACACCCACAAAGACATCTCTAATCCCTATGGAAACATCTACATCATGTCAACTAACTACCTCCAACATTGGTGGAAGCACCTACAACACAAGAAGCAACAAACCGATGTCTCCAAGACATGTTGAGACATATGCAGCACCAAGAGAAACTTTCCATCCTCGTGCAACGACAACATATCTGACCAACAAAACATGCCAACCTCATCTAGTCTGACACGTAATCCATCTCCTTAGCAACAACAACATCATCTACACTAGGTCTAGTCATAGGAATATGTTGACATCAATGCCAACTAACAAGACCATCAACCAAACACTCATCACTCATGCATATGACCAACAACACCTCCATACTGTTGACATCAATGGAAACACTATAATGCTAACAAAAAAATCAATTTGGAGAAATTCCTATTTTTAGGGGCTATTTTCCTTAATATTTACGCAAGGAAATAAGAGAATTGGCGAGAAAACAATTAGGTAAGTGTTGGCCAAAGTTTCTCATCGAGCAGAGTGAACAATTATTCTTTTGCAAGTTGAGCTTAGAGCTGGAGCTAGAAATTGTAATAATTTCTCTATTCAACTGATTAATGGAAGGAGGCATGAGGGGTTTTTCCCAGTTGGGTCCCCCTAAAAATCACTATTTATTTATGGTTTTTCTTATTGCATCTCTATGAATGTTTTTCTAAATTGTGATTTCCATTTTGCAGGTCAGTAGAGTAGAATTATGTCTCTTGTTTTTCATTTTGAAATCTTGAGCAGGTGCAATTTATATCATATTTTTACATGATATCAGAGCCTTGAAATCACATTAGAACCAACATTCCAAACTTGTCTCTCACGAATTTTGATTTGGTATATTTATTGCAACAATTCTTCTTTAGGATTAGGAGAATGCCTTTCAACAAACTAAGATTGGAGTATGCCCTAGAGGGTAGCTTGAATTTCATAGCCTGGAAGGATCTAATGGAAGTAGTGCTTGATTATAATGGTGTGTTAGAATATGTTAAAACTGACATTGCAAAACCCCAACATTCAGATGCACAACTATTAGCCTAATGGAAGAAAGGTGTTGCAAAGGCTAGGAGAATTCTTCTGGAAGGTGTGAGAGACCATATGGTATCAAATATCCATGGAAAAGAGACAATGTTTGCTATGTGGGAGACAATGAATGAGATATTAAAAAATAACAATGAATTAGCTATTCGAAAATAACAATGACCACAGAAATTGGCCTTGAAAGAAAAACTTCTAAACATAAGAATGTAGAAGAATGATACTATTCCACAATATCTCTCCAGTTTTTCTCAAGTTTGTGATAAGCTTGGAGGGGTTGGGGTGAATGTTGCAGAAGATGAATTGGTGGGCCTATCTCTTCTAGGACTTCCAAAATCCTGACGTAGCTAGCAAGACTTTGTGAATGGAAGGGAAAAATTACCAAATTGGGAGAGGTTGTGGTCTGATTTGGTTTAAGAAGAGTTTAGGAGAAATAACAGAGTTGGAATATCATCCAAAGCTGAGGATGAAGATAAATTTTCCTTGGTTGGGAAGAGGAAGAAGGGTAAAGGGAAGAAGACCTAGATAAAACCTGAATCCAACCAAAATAATGGAAATAAGAAAGACTTGAGAAAGATAGAATGCTTCCATTATCACTAATTCAGGCACTATGCAACAAAATGTCTTCATATGAAGTCTACCAGTAAGCCTTCAAGAGGAGGAGAAGGTGAAGCATTGGCTTCACAATTTGAATTAGACTTCACCCTAATAACATGCATGGCCAACACTATTTTGGGGAGTCCGTGGTGCCTTTATTCCAGTTCCTTGTTCCATATGACAAGGTTCAACTAGAGTTTTTAGTAGCCTGGAGGAGAAGGGTCTTTAGATGCATATCAAAATGGGGCATGATGGGAGGTATATTACTACAGGAATTGGTACTATCATTGTTGAGAGAGAGTAAGCATCTCCTCTTCGCCTCAAATATTTTATGTTTGTACCTGGGCTAAAGAAGAACTTGATCTCTGTAGCAATATTGGAGGATCGTGGCTAAGATGTTATTTTCAGTAAAGGGAAAGCATTTCTAAGATAGATAACTACCAGGAAAGTGAAGTAGATCGAGGTTCATGTGAAGAACCTATACAAACATGAGGTGGGAGATCACACTACATTGAGTAACAAGGCTGAAAAATTGCAGACTCGAGATGTGGAGAACTCTAGCATAGGATATTGGGCCATCTACACCATGACACCTTAAAAATTATGCAACAAATTACCACCGGTCTCCCTAAAGGCTCCCTTGAAGAAAATGATATTTGTAAGGGTTGTAAATTAGGAAAATATGTCAAATGCACTTTCCATGATCGAGAGAGAAGAGCAGATGCAATCTTGGAGTGAGTCCACTACAATTTTTGTGGACTATTTTATACAATGTCCACTGTAAAACATAAGTACTATGTTATTTTTATTGATGATATCTATAGAAAATGTTGGATCTTCTTCATGTGGAATAAGGATGAAGTTTCGTCAAATTTTTTTGAATTCAAGGCAATAGTTCAGAAGGAGACTGGGAAGAAGGTGAAGGTTCTCAAGAGAAAAAATGGAGGTGAATCTGTTTCGAATGCCTTCAAGGACTTATGTGCCAAAGAAGGTATTTGAAGAGAACTGATAACACCCCATAACCCACAACATAATGGGGCAGATGAGAGGAAGAATAATAGAATATTGGGAGAAACAATGACCATGTTGCATGATCAGGGGATTCCATTGCATCTATGGGCATAAGCATGCAACACAACAATATACTTACAAAACCAGAGTCCTCATAGAATACTTGGCATGATCACAACAGAGGAAGATTTCTCTGGGAGAAAGCTCAATTTGTCTCATTTCATAATTTTCAGAGCTTTAGTTTAGTATGATGTCTTTAGGGATTCGAGGAAGAAAGTTGAGCCTACAATAGAGTTGGGAGTTTTTGTAGGATACACCAAAACTTCACACAATTATTGAGTGTATTTACCTTCACTGAGGATGACAATTATGAGAAGAGATGTCAAGTTCGTTGAGGAGAAGGCTATGAGATTCTCTCTGGAATGAGAGCTAAGTATCCCACTAGAGCAAGAGATTCTAGCTCCAAAGGAGGAGCCTCAGGATGAGCTTGAGGAGGTTGTGAAGCAACCAGATGAAGTGGAGCAGATAGGAGGTATAGTGGAGGAACCCACTCAACCAAAATATTCCAAAGAGGGGAGTGTTAGCCCTGCTATGCGGCGTTGACTTTCTAATGTCAGAGAAAAGCTTGGTCTGTTTGGTGGTGTCTAGAAAGGGGCCCCACAGGGGTCATTTTCCCTTCTCCTCCTATCCCGCTTCCTCTCCACCACCTCCATTTCCCTATTCACCTCTTAAACCTGACACAATAACCCCCTTTGACCTTAGCCCCAGGTGAAAAAGCCCAAACCCACCATAGAACCTCACCCATATGCCCTCATGCACTCATAAACTCCTCATCACATCCCCGCCATTGATCACCCTAGCTGATCCAATGGCTCCCGTCACACCCAATAAAGGCAACCCACTCTACCACTCTCCACCGTAAGATGCATCTCTGCCCGATCCGACGATCTTCGTATTCATCGTGCCATCAATTTGATTAAACATTAGTGCACGATGAGAGTGGTTTTTCTCTCTCATTCGCCGCTATGTGTCAATCATTGAATGGAATCGCTCGGCCTCAGGCTTTTACCACTTAACGCCTGAAAGCGGTGCGATGAAAACCATTACCGCCCAAATAAACCATCCTCACCCGTTAAACGTTCGTGAAGCTCCATCGCCCAATGACCATATGATCTGTCCGCTAAAGATCCAACGGCCCTAATGCACCCCGCTCCCACCTTGGCCGATAGCCTCTGTCGAGACATCCCTGCCGTCTATTTTTCTGATCCGACAGTCATCCTTCTCTCTCATCCCAACTGTCTATTTTCCCATGCATTCCACGTCCTCTGACCATTCTATTGCCCGAATAAGGAGATGACTAGCTCCACCATCATCAGTCACAGTCAGACCCCCAACAACCATATTTAATAGAAAGCATGGCTGAAAGGAGAAAAGGACAAGCACAAATCTGTAACTGAATTTATCAATCATGGACTCCATCGGTACGAGCACTCCAGCAACCTAAAAGGACAACACAATACCTGAACAGATCAGATTCACCCACTGAAGCAAGCAAACATGTTCAAAGACTCCATTAGGTGGTTAAATGTAGTTGATGGTCATTTATGACCCCTCCATACCTGAACAGCCAAGTGCCTTAGTATTGCAAATTTATAAATATCTAGAAGTAAGAGGTAATAAACATTGGCATTTGATGTAAGGTTCAACTTCTCGATACTGTAGAGATTTTGTCACTTGCAGCGTCTCATCTTCATTTTTAGCTAACACAAGCTTCTTTTGTTGTTAACTGCTCACTATTCACTTTCTTCTTGTTCTAAGCTTGTGCCTGATATGCTGTGTTCTTGAGCTCTTGGCGTTTAACACTAGATAACTGTCATCTTATCTTCGTGTTAAAGTATTGATTGCCTCACTCAATAGGTTAATCAAGTTTCTTTCTATCTAATGTAGGAGAGATGTCATCCTGTCTTTGCATTAATATATTAGATTTATAGGTTTCTTTACTAGTTGCAGCCGGCCATCACATGGTCTTGTGCATCTGTTGGTGTGGTTAGTATTGCTCATATTCACCTTATATCTAAACTGTGAGCATTGGTGGTCTAAAGCCTTGTAGTCCGAGGGTGTTCATGCATGTCTGGAGTGAAACAGAGTGAAAGTGGTTATCTGGCTTGAACCAAAACATCATTCCTTCCATTAAACTTGCAACAATAGTTGAATTTATATGTTACCAGGCATCTTCAAGCTACAACCTAGGAGAGTTTCTTGGAATCCTAACATAATTGGCACTGTTGCCGAGGAGAGGAGATTGAAGCTCAGCTTCCCTGGGAGAACGACATAGATCCAACTTTGATGATAGACAAATTCTAGACACTTTTTTGGTTGTAATCATCTATCTGGTGACTCTACTGGAGGACTCACCTTTTGGCAACTCCATATCACAGTTCTGGCTTAGTTCGTGAGACACACTCAGAGAAATCCTCAGAAATCACCAGCTGACCTAGTGCCTGACCCTGAGAAGATGGTTAAGAAAAGCAAGACATCATGAAAAGGAGCATCAGGATCAGGTAAGCCTAAATAATCTTATGTATCTCTGCAAGAAAGGCTTGTAACTGAGCATGCACATGTTGAAAATATAGAGCCCATCATTATCAGTGAAGAAATACTCTCAGAGATTCATAAAGCTCCTTGTTCAATAAGTTCCCCTTTGGATCTTAATCCAAAGAAAACCTGCCTTCTAGTCCATCAGTTTCCTCCAGCCCTGTCAGTCATTTCTCAACTCCCTACCTTTCAGACTGCCAGTACTCTTCCATCTACCCTAGTCATGGCAGGCCCACAAGCTCCCACCAAAATGTAAAGAACCATAGCTGCTAGGTATGGACCCTTGGTCTTGCATATTCCTTTGAATGCCATGCCAGTAGGAAAATATTAGAAATACATGCCTAAGTTCACTGGTACAGAAGGAGTAACAACTGAAGAACACCTTGAGTCTTTTTATAGCTATGTTGATAATATAGATATTAGTGAAGATGATGTGTGGATGAGGGTATTCATCCAAAGCCTAGATGGAGAGGCTAGAAAGTGGTTCAAAGAGCTGACCCCTAGGTCTATAGCAGACATTGAAGCATTAGATGATGTGTTTTTAAAGCATTGGGGGGATAAGAAATATCTTACCTATTATCATACTGAGTTTGGCAACCTGAAAAGGGAAAATGGGGAGTCATTGTTTGGTTTCAACAAAAGGTTTAACCGCATGTATAGCAAGATACCAGTCGAAGTGAAACCTACTCCCACCTCTGCCAAGCTCACATATGCCAATTCCTTTGATGCTGACTTTTGCCTGCTATTGAGAGAAAGAAGATGTGCTTCTCTAGCTGAGATGCAGGATGCAACATTGGAAGTAGAATCTACATCATGGCTGCAGAGAAAATCAAAGGACATGTTGATCGAAGGAGACAGAGGGGTGACTCTTCTTCATCTTCAGACTCCAAGATAGACAAAATGACCAAGATGATAGAGTCATTGGCCACTGAAATATCCAAACTGAAGGTTGAGCAGAGTGCTGGGAAAGCAAGGCTTCCTAATACATTTGCTTCTAGAAATCCAAATCCATATAGAAGAGCAAATGAGCAATTGCAGATTTTGCAAAGAAATAAAGATGCCAATGAAGACCAAAGGGTGAAGATCCCGTTTCAAAATGTAGTCATGAAAGAAGATAAGTTTGAGGAAGATGATGAGATCCATGGTATGGAAGATAAGGGCAGTGCCCCTTTTTTAACCAAAGCTTCTTACGAGGAGTCATTACTCAGGGACTAGACCAGTCAAGAGTGGGACAGAGAAGCTGTTCTACAGACTGAAGACCAGCAAAGATATAACTTGAGGTTAAGAACAAGTAATGTTAAAGAGAATCCCGCCCTAAGAGCTACTGGCCCCACAGAGCAGCAGATCAATAAGCAGAAGCAACCAACAACAGATCCCATCATCCTCAAAGCTCCAACCATAGAGGTAAGAGGCCTTGACAGCCCCCCTTCTTCTTTAAGTTGTCAATTAGAAAGTTAGAAGCCAAGAATACCCATGCCTCTGATTAAACCAGTGAAGAATGAGTCCCTCTGGAAATCTATCCTTGAGGATCTTGAGCCTAAAATCACCCAAGCTTCCACTGACTACGCAAATCTAAAAATTGACCAACCTGATGTTATTCTCAGCCCAGTAATAAAAAAATGTGAAGTTAGCTCCCCATCATCTTATGTTCCTCTGTCTGTTCAAGATAAAATCCCTCATAATTTCCCCCTAGGCACTGGAGCCAACCATAATTCAATGCCCAAGGCTGACATGGATAAGCTCAGTCTTGATATTATGAAGCCTGCCCAGCTGGCTTCCACACAACTTGAAAAGGTAGTTTGCCAGATCACAGAGGAAGAAGGCCCACAGATTTGGGACACCTTCTTTGATGGGGCTTGTTCTAAGAAAGCTACAGGAGTAGGTGAAGTCTTTGTGTCCCCAACACAAGAATATATTGATTCACCATTTATATTAATTGCTCAGGCCACAAATGACACAGCCGAGTACACATCAGCCCTTGTTATTCAGCAGGTGTACAAAAGCTTCCACGAAAAACATCCAAGGATGAGAGCATACAGAGAGGGGGTAAAATATGAACCATCTCTACCTGATAAGGTCAAATGCCCTAAAATTTTTGAGGTAGGTGATCAAATCAACAGGATTTTTCAAGTCTTTGATGAATTGGCTAACATGCGCATTGACCAAGAGAAAGAAACCTTTCATAGAAAGGTAAAAAGGGTCAATTCTCATTATGGTGACTATTTTCTCCAATGGGATGCACTGAAGGAAAGGCAGGGAGATCCTGGTAAATTCAATGCTCTATGGACAGGATCATTTGTCATCGCTCAAGTCCACGGGAACAATACTTTCATGTTGCAAAGTATAGAAGGAGAAACAGTTTTTGATGGCTCAGTTAATGGGCAGTTTTTGAAGATTTATGTGGTTTAAGGCTTTTAGGCCTTAGCATTGTAAATATGTCTTTTTTACAAGTTTTTAGTGTAGGCTTAATTAGTCTCCATGCCCAATGGAACACTAGGAAATATTACTAATTCTATTATTATATGAAAGGCATCGATCTACGGTTCTTCAAACCTCACATGGAGGATTTCATCCATAGAAGGAGCCAATGTTAGCCCTGCTATGTGGCGTTGACTTTCTAATGTCAGAGAAAAGCTTGGTTTGTTTGGTGGTGTCAGCAAAGGGGCCCCACATGGGTCATTTTCCCTTCTTCTCCTATCTTGCTTACTCTCCACCACCTCCGTTTCCCTATTTTCCTCTTAAACCTAACACAATAACCCCCTTTGACCTTAGCCCCAGGCACAAAAGCCCAAACCCACCATAAAAACTCACCCATACGCCCTCACGAGCTCATAAACCCCTCATCACATCCCCACCATTGATCACCCTAGCTAATCCAATGACTCTCGTCGCACCCGATAAAGGTGACCTGATTTACCACTCTCCACCTTTAGATGCATCTCCACCTGATTTGATAGTCTTCGCATTCATCGCGCCATTAACTTGATCGAACGTTAGCAGGCGATGACAACGGTTTTTCTCTCTCATCCGTCGCTACGTGTCAATCATTGAATGGAATCGCTGGGCCCCGGGCTTTTACCACTTAACACTCGAAAGTGGTGCGATGAAAACCATTACCACCCAACTAAAATATCCTCACCCGTTAAGTGTCCGTGCAACTCCATCGCTCGATGCCCATCCGATCTGTCCACTGAAGATCCAACGACCCTAACGCACCCCGCTCCCACCTCAGCCGATAGCCTCCACCAAGCCATCCCTATCGCCCATTTTCGCGATCTGACGGTCATCCTTCTCTCTCATCCCAACTGTTTGTTTGCCCAAGCATTCCATGTCATCTAACCATTCTATTGCCCAAAGAAGGAGATGACCAGCTCTGCCATCATCAATCACAGTCAAACCCCCAACAACCATATTTAACAGAAAGCATGGCCGAAAGGAGGAAAGTACAAGCATGACTCTATAATTGAATTTAACAGTCATGGAATCCACTAGTACGAGCACTCCAACAGCCTAAAAGGCCAACACAACACCTGAACAGATCAGATTCACTCACTGAAGCAAGCAAACACATTCAGAGACTCCATCAGGTAGTTAAATGCAGTTGGTGGTCAGTTATGACCCCTCCATACCTGAATGGTCAAGTGCCCTAGTATTGTAAATTTATAAATATCCAGAAGCAAGAGGTAATAGAGGTTGGCATTTGATGTAAGGTTCAACTTCTAGAGACTGTAGACATTTTGTCACTTGCAACGTCTCATCTTCATTTTCAGCTAATACAAGCTTCTTTTGTTGTTAACTGCTCACTGTCCACTTTCTTCTTGTTCTAAGCTTGTGCTTGATATGCCGTGTTCTTGAGCTCTTGGCATTTAACACTAGATAACTGTCATCTTATCTCCGTGTTAAAGTATTGATTGCCTCATGTTGAAGCCCCGAAAATCGGGTCGACAACAAGGGGGATACCCACCCGGTCCGGACCTTGGTTGGCAGCTCCTTATTCGTTTGGTATAGCGGGTCCGACTGGGGATAACGGGACCAGTTTCCCGATCTTGGGTGTG
>APFE031657483.1:0-13161 GCA_000404065.3 Pinus taeda | reverse complement strand
AAGCAGAAATAGTCAAGAGATAGAAGTACCATTTATGACTGGTTCCACTCATAAGCTTCAAGCAACAATGACTTATCTTTCCTTGTTCTAACATCCACTAAGAGTACAGAAGTGCAACATCAGTAGCAGATATTAGATGCAAATATTAATAAACCTTGATCCATCCATTCATCAAAACCACCTCTGAGGGCGCAAAAGTGCATGTTCTGAGGACGCGTTTTTGACAAATCTCAGGACCCTTCTCTAAATGCATGAGAAGGGTTTAAATACTGCTAACTAATTAACTTGATTACATAAATTTGGGATCCGGTTTTCAAATGACCGTCCCTCTGATAGATAAAGCAAATTATTTCTAAAATTAAATCTGACTTTGAACTATTTCTGTATTTGCTCCTTAGTGCTGTAAGCGTGCAACATTCGTCTGAGAAGAGTCGGTTGGTTGCCTTCCCCTTTCGTGTGTGCTAAAAATAGAAGTAACAAGAGTTGGCACAACTTTCTGGTTAACTATAAGATATTTTAGAGAATCTCCCGCTGACTTGGTGTATACTTGGTAATAACTCAAATTTCCCTCAGACTAGTTCTGCTTTTGCTATTTTGTTTTCTGTCTTTGCGGATGACTTGATAAGTTAAAAGACTTTACTTTCTGAGCAATTTTCTGGATTGAAAACTGCCTCCATTCTTCATTCTGGGCTTTTTGGCGTGTAAGTTTCAGGTCTTTTTGTAATCATGCTACTTTTGTGCGCCTTTGATTCTGAGCTTCAGATGACCTATTGGTCATTAGCATCTGTTGAGTGATACTCTGGATTCTGTAGTTCTATCGCATGCAGCACCTATTTCTGAAGAGATCTCTTCTGTGTCCTACGAGCATTGGCTCTTTCCCCTTTTCCTTAGATGTTTCCTGCAAAATTGCTCCATGTTATTTCCTGTTTTATAGTTTGCGTAAAGGAAAAGAGTAATGGAAATAAAGATTGACATGAAAGCTTCAGATCTTATGTGTGCATAATTATGACATTCAAAGTGAACTAACTCTTCGAAAAACAAAAAGCAGCCATTCGTACAATCATTAATTTCCTTTTTTAAGGCGCGCGCTTAATTCTGATTAATGGGCAACTTTCCTTGAATACTGTGCCGAGAAAAATTCGCGCTCATCGCAGATCGCAAATTTGTGTTATAGTGTTGTGGTATCGCGATATCGGATCATCGCAGATCGCAGATCGCAAATCGCAGATTTGTGTTATTTTGTGACGCTTTACGCGATGTTGTGATATGCGATGTCGCATATCGGCCATCAGAGATTTCTTAAGTTTCTTATTCAAGGGCGCTTATGGTGAATGTGATGCGATGAATTTCGCATCGTTCCTTCATAGTTTTTTATGACCATAAAAGAAATGTTTCCTTGCTTTGCTGCGATAAAATTCTAAGGAAAAATAAAAATGTTCATAGAGATGTTTGTTTGAATTTTTTACTAAGGGTCCCCTATTTGCTTGGTGTTATTGCTAATATCAAACAAAAGAGGGGGGTTGTTGGTGGCCACAACATGTGCATAGTGTCAATTTGCAAGGAAAGGTTTGCATCATCTCACTTTTGAAATCTTCTAGCATGTTTCCAATTTCATCCTTGATGTATGAGTTGGAAGAGGATGTATTGACCATAGGTTGACTACCCCTACCCTTTTTCCTAGCTGCCCTAGAATGGTTTCTAAAGGCAGTCTTGATATCCTCATAGGGTAATTGGTAGATATATCCTTCTGCTAACAAGTTTAAGGTATCCATAGGATCTTCACTTACTCCCCTAAGTAGGACTAGCTTTAGTGACTCAAGGTCAAGTGTGCACCTAGCCCTTTTGTAACTAAGTTAGAATCTTCCTTCTTAATCCTTTAGGGATTCATCATTGCCTATGGTCATCCTGAAAATTTCCTCTTTAGTATCCTTTGACCAATAGTAGTCTCAATATTTGTTGTTAAATGTTTGTTGCATTTAAGCCCAAGTTGTGATGCTATCCCCAGGTAAACCCATGAACCAACACAATATTGCATCCTTGAGGGTAGATGGAAATAGTTTTAACTTCTGCTGATCATTTGGATAGTCATAGATTTGGCATATAACAAAAAACAAAAATAGGAAACTATCGAGGTCTTCTGTGTTCAAGCCATGGAAATGAGGTAGGTCAGAGGGGCTTATATTTTTCATATTAGTGTCCCGATTGGTTTCTTGATGGGGAAGGCACCCTCTACTCTCTCTCTATTCCCTCAGTCATTTTTTGTTTTCAGCCATTGGTTCAGTAGGAATGGGTTCTTCTTCTTCTTCTTCCCTTGTAGGTTCTTCAAATATGTCAAGTTGCTCACCTAATGGTTCCTCTTGTTCACAACCACTAAAGAAGAGGGAAGGTTCGTTTTTTGATGCACTGGGCGTATTTTCCAAAAATTTCCCTAAGTTATCCCTATTCCTACGAGGCATGAAAGGAAATATTTTTTGTTTGGTTTTGTGTTTTTTTTTTAAACTTGGAAATTACTTTGCAGAATTAAAATTGCTAATGTAATGAAAAGTACTAACTGAATGAAAAGGTTACTTGCTGAATTGAAATCTTTCTTGCAAAATAGAAAGGAAAGTAGAAAATGGAAAATGGAAGAAAAAAGGAAACAACTAAATTACTTTTGCAGAAATAAACTAATGGAAGAATATTGGAGACAAGAAATAAAAGAAAAGAAAGTAGTAATCACATTTTACTCAGACACCTCCCTAGAAACGGTGCCAAACTATGATGAGTGTGAGTATTGCAGCAAGAATGTTGCAACTCCTAGGCTACCAGCTTTACTTTATCAACCCAAGGTTTGTACAAACTTAGAGGTGAAAGTGTTGTATACACAACTAAAAGTGATGGTTTTGCCTATTGTCACTATTCAGCTGGCGAAATACCACTAGGGTTTTCAAGCCAGGCTTCTATGGAGTCAGAAGAAACTTTATTTCTTAATGGAGGAAAGGTAAATCTACTCTAAGAGAGAGTTACTCTACTGCAATAATGGAGAAGATTGAAATTCAATGCTAAGTCACACCATTTCCTAATTAAATGTTAAGAGACTATGCTTTGCAGAAATGCTAAATCAAAATGAACCAAATGCTACTATCTAATTTATAGAATTAAGAAGCATCAAACATCAATAATGTGCAAGTAAAGAGACTGAACTAAATTTGTTTTTTCCTTTTTGTCTTTTCATGCAAAATCAAGTATGCAAACTAATTTCTTCTGGTGATGTGGCAGGTGAATTAAGTATGTTTGAGGATTGTTGGAAGGGTTAGGAGATGGTTGGTTGGTGTGGGATACCTTTGGGAGGCTTTTGGTGACTTCCTATTAGTTTTCCCTCAATTCAGCCTCAAAACAGGCCATTTCAGGAAAACCTATAGGATGTACTAGAAACCTACAGGATTCCCTGTAAACCTACAAGATATAGTCGAGAGAAAAATGTGAGGTGTTGAAGGTGATGGAAGGCTTAGGAAAGCTATTTGATGGTTGGAATGGAGTGGGATAAGGTCTGGGATCACTCAGAAGTCAACGACAAAGATAGGAGATGGTTGGATTCTTGGAAGCATTTCTATGAAAAATGATGAAAACTAGTGAAGGTGATGGTGAAAACAAGAGATAGCTAAGGTGGATGGAGTGGAAGGTGTCTACTGGCTATGAAGTCTTAGTATCCTCCTAAAGCACCCACTATGCATAAATCATGTATATCTTCCAAAAAGTTATGTAAACAAGAACCATTCTCATAAACTAGAAAAGCAGAATTTATGAACTAACTGCATACATTATGCATGAGGAAATTTGTTGAAAGGAATGAAAGAATGTATGAGATCTACTGAAAAAATGAATATGAAAAATATGACAATGGAGTCCTACCTTGCAAAACTGACCAAATACTAATTTAAAGACATCAAACTCCAAAGCTCATAAAAGAAATAGAAATCTGTGTTTTCGGGGCTACTTAAGGGTCTGTTCCTCAAGTCATTATCCCAGAGGGAGG
Organism: Pinus taeda; assembly: GCA_000404065.3. NCBI lineage: Eukaryota > Viridiplantae > Streptophyta > Pinopsida > Pinales > Pinaceae > Pinus > Pinus taeda. Next base: position 9,146 of record APFE031657483.1, on the reverse strand, counting down.
AAGTGAGGTCAAGATGCCTGCTGACAACCTTATAGTGCTCCTTTCATCCCTATTATCCTGCTATTGATTTAAGGCACAAATGGAAGAAAACAAATAAACAACCAATCCAATATACACTACCTGCAATGGAAATGCATCTAAAAGAAAATTAAAAACGAAGCGATGAAATTACACTAAACATACATATACAAGAAAAAGGAGCCTTGGTTGCTAGGGCTGGTCCCTAACCCAAGAGATTTATCCCTCTAAGTTAACTTAGTGCTGGCACAAAACAAAACTCATTCTTATTACCAAAACATAAAATTACATCAACAACACTTTCACAAGTCTAGAGCTCAAAAATAGCTTAGAGTTTTACAGTCAAATTCTGAGTCTTAATGAGGCTCTAGGCCTCTCTACTTATACAATTGAAGTCCCGAATGCCTTAAAATCAGTAAGGCTTAGCTCCCAAACTCGAGATAAACTAGCTCTTTTTCTCTCACTTGCTCGACTGTCTTCTAATCCTCATGGCTTAGCTGCTTGCACTCCGAGCTGGAGTGATGGATGGGAGAGTATTTGAATGGGGGATAAGTAAATGAGGATGATTTACCTCCTATAATGCCTCTCCCTTGTCCCATTCAAGTTTTACCAATAGTATTTGTAAAAATTCCTTATTTTTCTCCTTCAATCTTGCATTCAATGCATATTAGTCCACTAGGCATAATATCCAACTCTAACTCATCTCATAAACAAAATATAAAAAAAACATGTAATAAGTTGTGAGAAAAGTTGGTTTGACTAAGCTACGAGGTGAATTAAGGCCCATATAATTAACCAATGATGAGGTTGATCAATAATATTCTCTGGTCATGAGTTTATCATTAATGACAAATAAATAAGGGAGACCTTTTTGTGACAAAGGTTCATTTTTGTTGAAAAATCTGTTTAGTGTTAGCTCCAAATTCTAGCATTTCTCCTCAAGTTGTATAGTCAAGTTCGTTTTTGTCAATACCTTTTTCACTTGTAGGATAGTTTATGTTCTATCTGCTACTCCTGGTTGCTCTAGCTCATACCTTTTCTTTCAATTTAGAAATTTGATGATTCTATTGGCTATTGTTGGCATGTCTCCCCAGTCTAGGTTAGTGGTTGAAGTAGCCTCCTTAGATTTTTCAACTAGCGCCTTCTGCGCAAATATGATTTGGATGTTGGGGCAAATCTCATTTATACCATTAATGATATTTTTCCAGATGATTTCATTTACCCTTCCTAGAGTGTTACCAGTTGATGACTCCTTTTCATATTTCTGCAAATTTTAAATTAATGTTCGTGCCTCTGCATTTCTGCTGAATGTGCACTCTCTTATCTTTTAATCTAGTCCTGTAAAATGTTGAATTGAGTTTCCAATCTCTTGATTTATTTTGTCTGAAGGTTCATGCTCTCCATATATTTGGTTAGTATGCACTACTTCCTGTCCCTGTATTGGTAGTTGCTAGAGTAGCTATGGGAATAGCTATAAGAGGGACAACCTCCATAGTGGTGGTGGTAAACTGTGTTTCTTTCTCCTTTTCTGGTACCATATTCTCCATCTTTGTTTCCATTTGTTTTATTTGGAGTGACTGCTCCATTATCCGTTTCATCATTTCAACCTTTTGACTCTCTGTTTTCTCTATTTCTTTAGTCAAGGGATCTTGTATTGCAGACATTTTGAGCTATTTTCTTGAGGCTTTTATATAAACCTCCTTTTTTTAATAATCTCTTCTACAACTTTCACATTTGATGGATCATACCCAATTTTAACCACTAAATCTTCCAAGGACTTAATTTTGTTATCTTTTGATTGAGATGAAATCTTTTCCATCTTCAGTTGAGATTGGGCATTTGATAAAGCCACTTTCAATTTAAACAAACTCGTAGAGGTACTTGTTAGAGTGGAGGAGATCATCTCACCTATTTTATTATGCATTTCGAGTTGATCAATAGGATGAAAATTTCTGGAATCAAACTCAAAGGAAGTCTATTTATAATCAGCTGGAGTTTTAGGTTCTGCAGTTTGTGCCTCAAGGAATGCCATATGCATTTTTCCTTTATCTAAATGGAAAGATGATAGAAGTTTGCCTTAGGAAGTAGAAATTTGTTTCCAGAATAGAGAATAAGTAATCTTTTTCAACATTTCATTTCTGATCTTTATCTCTCTAAAAGTATCAAAAATGGTCTCCTCCTTTTCTCCTGTTACATTGGTAGATGAGGGAATTTGAAGAGCTTGTTGCCTTTCTTAGATCAGAGTTGTAGGAAAAGATTGACCTCATGCTGGAGATGAACCAGGAATATCAATGAGGTTGATAACTGTTTGCTGTGGTGATTCTTTACCTAGGTCCATTTCCATACACATCCTTGCCCTTTTCCTAAATTTCGGCTTGAACTCCTTTATAGAAGTATCAGTGACTGGTGACTGATGTTCTCTTTGTATTTTCCCAGTTGTTTCTTTTTCCTATTCATTTCCCTTGTCTTGTCTATCCTCTATACTCTACCTTTCTTTCTGCCTAGGAGTCTATGCACTTGAAGAAGAAATTATCTACTCCTCAGCCTCTTGAAAGGTTTTAGACATCCACTTTGTTGTGGAGTACTGAAGAAGGTATGTTTTTATGATTATTTTGTCATCTTTTCTTTAAAACTCGTAACCTCTTTGCATCATGAACTAGGTAGATAATAAGAAATCATGACAAAATCTACGTGATTTATATGAAACACAAAACTACTAATAATTGCCATTTCTTATGCAGGAAAAGGGACAAATGAAAGATTGTCGTTCCAAAGAGAAAGACAGGGCCAAGTTAACTATTGTCCCTTTGGCGAGGAGCCACATGCAAACAAGGCGATCCAAACTAAAGCGTATCAGCTAAGGAAAGGAAAAGGAGATATAGAATAGGTGCAAAAGAACAAATCGATAACTGGGAATTACCATTTTGGCAAATCCCTCAGGATCCTTTGATCCTGAGGGATTGTTGCCTTAACTTTTTTGCATCATTGATATCTCCGCTTTAGCTGTTATAAAAAGGGGCGGCAATGCTAGCCCGGGGGATGATTTGCTGTTATTTTCTATGTAACTTTTCTCTATATTTGAAACTTTGATCATCGACTCTCGTTGAGAAGTGATCTCCTGTAACTCTGTTTTAATGCTTTAATATAAACCCGGTTGTCGTTCCATCTTTGATCTTGGAATAATCTCAAGCGGTGTGTCCCCGGAGGCTAAGGGCCCGCTCTGGTGGAACACTTGCACCTATATTATTATCTTTAGTTCGTGTGTGGTTTTCATTATCAGCTTTGTTCGGTAATCTGATGTGTTTTAATATTTTACATCACTGTTCTATTATATTTGATTTATGTTCGACTGAGTAATATCATTCTCTGTGACAGGAATGTCGTATTGTTCATTCTCACTTTGTAACGCATTGTTGTTCCTTTAATCATTGATATAACATTTCTAGTCCTTACAAAATGCTATTGTTGTTCAATTACAGAGTACCCATGTTGTAACATTCATAAATTGGTATTATTGTATTCATCTATGGTTTACACTTAATTTCAGTTGATTTTCCATTGACATTACTGTTCCATTACGAATTACAATCGTTATTCTTTATAACTAAGATTGATATTGGTGGTATTGAAATTAGATTATTGTTTTTCTCAATACTAAGGCATGTCGTGTGTGTTACTTATCTCAGTTTATTTTGCATTTACATTTGGCTCTAAGTACTGTTCTATATTTCATTGCTAATCACTTGCCATTCTATTTCTGTGTGCTGTCTGATTTATTCTTAGAGTAAAGATTGCCATCTGATTTCTGTAGGATATGCTTGCTACACTTATTTCTGTAGATTAAGGTGTTGTTGTTTATAAGAATTAGTTGCTATTAAATTTTCCAGTTGCTATTCCATTTCTAAGTTGTTGTTCCATTTCCTAGTTGCTAGTCCATTTCCTGTTATTTGCGTTATGATTGCTTTGGTGTGCAGAACAATCTGAAACTATCATGGGCATTGACATTTGTTGTCTAGTCCCCAAGTTGATGATTTGTTCCTTGATTATCTTTAGTTACATCAGTTTACAAGGGGATGAGTTACCGTTACTATACCCTTGACTGATAAATTGCTTAGTTTTTTGAACGGATGATTTAAGCCTTAAAGTGTTTTGTTGTAAGTGGATCTTGTTTTGAGCATTCATTTACCCTTGTATTCTGAGCACTATACTACTATCATTACTCTGACAAATGACAACCTCAAACTGAGTACACTCTTTGAGATAACAAATCGTTCCTTGATTGACAAGTTAATGTGAGGTAATTAGAGGTGAAAAAGACCCTTTTTATGGCTCGACATTTTGGCGCTGTTGCCGAGGGAGAGTTTAGCCATTTGTCTCTTTTCCAGAGTAGTGTAAAAGCCTGTTAGGAAAGAATTGGGTTTTAAAAATAGAAGTTAAGAACCTGTGTGTGGAGTATGTAATAGCCCTGCTCCCCTGCCTTCTTTCCTATAGATTTGTTTTTGTTTTGTTTGGGTAGAACTTAGCAGTTGATTTGTGTGCATGACTAAGCAGAAAAAGCCAGAAAAGAATCCCAAACCTCTACCCAAGCCTGATAAAGCTAAGGGGCCAGTGACCCTTGGCCGATCGACCTTTATAGATGAAATCCTTAAGAAAGTAGAGTCTCAGCCTTCAGTAGGACCTAGAAAAGTTACTTCTAGACAGCCTACTAGTTCCCTTCAAGCCACAGGATCATCATCTGTAGCCTTTGGTGAGGTGCATAGTCAAACCGAAGAGTAAGATTTTCAAGAAATTGAAAATTCTAGCCCAAAATCATTGCAAGAAGCGAATCTCAGCAACCTTTGTGAAGGAAGAGGAGAAACAAGAGAGACTGAAGAACCAAGATCTCCTCTTGGGGTAATTCAGCCAGTAAGCAACCTAGATAAGGGAATTGATGCAAAAATCATTTATAATGAAGTAGAAGAAACTCAAGAACCTGAACCCCCCAGACATTAGGCACTCTCATAATACCAGATAAAGTATTGTCAAGGCCATTCCCGTTAGATCCATTCCTCCTCGACAACTTAGGAATACCCTCCTAGATATCCCAGAAGGTTATTGTCATATATTTGACCAAATGGCCCAGAACTAGCCAAATACCCAAACCTCTACACTGCAATACCCTATTGTGGATACTGCAGCTAATGCACCTATGAAAGCAATTCCTCTTCAGCATATCCCTACATTCCATGGCCTTAGATCAGAAGATTCAGATGCATTCCTATTTGAATTAGATGTGTTGCATATAGGATATGACTATACCACCGATCCCTAGAAACTGAAATTATTTCCCTCTACATTAAAAGGGGCTGCTTTAAGATGGTTTATGGAATTGGGTGGTGGTGTTATAAATAACTGGGATCAAATGCAAGAGTCTCTTCTAAAAAAATATCAGGATTATTGAAGGTCTAGAGAGTTAAAATATGAAATATTTCATATGGTATCTATACCAAATGAAATATTAGAAGAGTATGTTGAACATTTCCAGTATAATCTTCAAAGGTATCCATATGCATCATTACCCTTACCTGATAATGTATTAAAAATATCATTAATTAGGGGAATGAAGGAACAATTGATTGAAATAATAAATATTATGGGAAAAGGAGATATTTATCAGGAAAATTTTGCTGACATTATTAATCTATGTATTAGGAGCTTGAGAGGTAGCACAAGACTAAAACTAGAAGAACTTGATCGGTTTGCAAGAGATAACATAATTTTGGCAGAAGGAGTAACTCGTGCAGAAATTGGAAATTTATTAGAAAATTTTAAAACTGACATATTGGGGACACTAAAAACACAACTTGATATTATGCAGGCCAAACAAAAGAAAGTAGAGGCAGAACAAAATTTGGCAATCTTCTGTCCCAGATGCAGAAAGAAACACAGCCATAAGGAGTGTCCATTAGATGTAGTCCAAGTTTGCGCCATTTGTACAAAAGACCACTCTATAGAGAGTTGTCCCTCACTTCCTAGATTGAAAGCAGTATACAAGGAAGCAGAAGAAGAGCCAGAATTAGTGTATCTACTCAATCAACGCCGTCAATGGCAGCCGCGACAATCCGATATGTTTTCAGACTGAGCTTCTTCTTTTTAGCCTCCACAATATCATGCTCAACAATATAATACAATGTGGCAAAATCAACTTCCCTTCCCGAATTGGTCACAACAGTCATTTCCTTCATCATCTCCATGGCCGAATCAAGCAAGCAAACCCAATTGGCCAAATTTTCCCTATACCACCATATTGGCAAAACAATGTATATCCACGACAATGGACCCCTCCTACTTCACAGAGTCAAGCCTGGCAGACAAACTGGCAAAGACTGATGAATCCGCTAGTGGGAACCATCCCACTCCCTCTACCTACATTGCCAGCCTTACAACAAAACCCCCAATCTAACTTAACAAAAAAAAAAATTGTGCGGATTCAGATGAATATTGTAATGCCTACACCTAATGAAAATCGATCTTAAGTGCATTGGGTGATCCTACCATTTCATGGAATGAGATGGGAGGTCATCTAAATAAGGCTGAACAATGTGCTTGATGTCGTGGAATGCGTAATATATTTCTAATTGAAAATTTTCCTCAACTATTTTTAGGCCAAATGGGAGTTTGTGATAAGAAAAATTTCCCCATGGGCATATAAATGTGTTTTATATTGATCGGCATGGAGTATGTTTATCCGATTGTAGCCAGAAAGTCCATCCAGAAGGGAAAAAAAATCATTTCTAGCAAAGATAGGTGCTTGGCACATTGCCTCTTTAAGATGTTCGAAGGTCTTTGTTGCTTCTAGAGTCCATGAAAATGCATCTTTCTTCAATAGTGTTGTTAGAGGTGCTGCTATTCTCCCTTAATTCTTAACAAACTTGCGTTAATACCCTGTTAACCCGAGAAATCCTCGCAGATGCTTTATGGATGTGGGGATTCTCCATTCCTTAATGGCTTTAATTTTGCTAGGGTCTACCTTAACTCCTTCATGAGATATAATATGACCCAGATATTCCACCTCTTGGACTCCAAAGAAACATTTGGATATTTTTGCATATAATTGTTTCTCCTCTAATAGTTGTAGCACCCTGTCAACATGTTCAACATGATCCTTCCAAGACTTGCTGTAGATTAGTATATCATCAAAAAATACTAACACAAATTTTCTAAGGAATGGTTTGAACATTGAATTCATCAAACCTTGAAATGTTGAAGGTGCATTGGTAAGGCCAAAAGGCATGACCAAAAATTCATAATGACCCTCATGAGTTCTAAATGTTGTTTTCAAATGTCTTCAGTCTTCATTCTGATTTGATGATATCCTAAACGAAGATCCAACTTGGTGAAGTAAATTGATGCATGCAATTCATCCAGTAATTCATCAATGACAGGAATGGAAAACTTATCTTTAATAGTGAGCTTGTTGAGCTCCCTATAATCCGGACACATGCGCCATTATCCATCATTCTTGTGCACCAATACTACTCGAGCAGAGAAAGAACTTTGACTTCGTTGAATTATACCAGCCTCTAGCATTTCTGCAACCATACATTCAATTTCACTCTTTTGGGCATAGGGATATCTGTACGGCCTGATGTTTGGAGGAACACTTCCTGGAATCAGATGAATAGCATGATCATGATCACGAATAGGTGGAGACCTTTGGGAGTCTCAAATACCTTGGAATGATTGTCCAAGACTATTTGGAGATCTGGAGAAATAGATGATTCCAATGTGGAAACATCTAGCGAACATAATTGCGCAATTACACATTTTTGTTCCTTTTTTAGAAGCTTTGTCATACCATTAGAGCTGATTATCTTTCTCAGTTTCCCTGCAATACCTCTTAATACAAATTCCTTTCCTCTTCCATAGAAAATTTCATGAAAAGTTCTTGAAAATTAAAAGCTATTGTACCCAAGGATTGTAGCCATTGGACTCCAATACAACATCAGCACCTCCCATTGGAATGGAAAGCATTGGGCTAGTCAATACATATTCTCCCATGGATAGCTTGATATTATGGCACTTTCCAGAGCAATTTATTGTTCCTCCATTTGCAACCATCACTTGACACTCTGGTGCTGGGTATAAGAAGCAATTCAATTCTTTTGCTACCTTACAATGAATAAAATTGTGAGTACTTCCTGAATCAATCAACACTATTACCTTTTTCTTCTTGATTTGTCCTTCTATCTTGATGGTTTGAGGAGTGGTAATTCCCGCCAATGCATTACAAGATATTGTCGGATTCATTTGTTCATACCTTTCAATTTTTTTGTCTTGATGGAGTGCATAACCTCCTAAGTTGTTCCAATTGCTTCATGAATCTAGCGATCCTTGAGGAAGGAAAATTTTTCAGATGAGATGTGTACAGAGAGGATGGAGCAAAGGCAATTTGCAATGATTTTAGCTATGATTTTGTAAATACAGTTGCAGAGTGAGATTGGTCAAAAATCATTGAAGGATTATGGGCAGCCATTCTTCGAAATGAGATCTATAAATGTGGAATTGAATGCCTCATACATGTGACCCGAGGTTCGAAAGTCTTCAATGATGTTAAGAATATCCTCTCCAAGAATATCAAAAAAAGTTGTATAAAAGTCCACAAGCCATCCATTTGGTCCATGGCTCTTGTTCTTCTTGAACCATTTCAGTGTAGACTCAATCTCCCCCATCAAGATAGGCTTGAGCAGGTCCTCAACATCCTTCTGTTCAACAAAGTGAGGGAAAAAATGGTCCACTCTTATGATTTTTGCCATGAAGTATTGCGATGTGCCTTGTAGAGATTCCTAAAATGTAAAATTCCAAGGGAGGCCATATTTTGAAAAGAATGTACGTGAATTCCCTGCTCATTTTTCATTTGCTAGATAGTGTTTATATCTCTATGTCCATTAGCAAAATTATGATAGAATTTGGTATTGTCATCCCCTTCTTTCAGCGATATTTCTCTGCTTTGGAGTCTCCCTCATTCTTCCCTATCCTTCAGAATTTTATCCCTCTGTGTTACAAGAGAGGTGAGGTGTTCCTTATGGTTAAAAGATAGGTATCCACACCCATGCTCATCGTGAATATCAAGGCTTATTCCCAAAAAA
>APFE031657472.1:33317-77088 GCA_000404065.3 Pinus taeda | reverse complement strand
TTTGAGAGCTCTTCTTTATTTCTGAAAAATGTCTTTTTACAGCAAGAAAATTTCAGCAAAAATTACAGCAAAATAATTTTTTTTTTCAGCAAGCAAACTTATCCGTTTTCAGCCCAACAGACCACTTGGAAACTTCTCAGTTTTCAGCAAAAAATCAGCTTTTTCTGCTTGTTCTTGCTGCTGTTCTGCTTGTTTTTCTGCTGTTCTGATTTTGCTGAAGAGCTGCCTGGTATGTGTGCCAAACTGCTGCCTCTTTCTCCTTCTTGTCCAGAAATCTCCCTTGCTCTCTTGCTCTCCTTCTCCCAATCTGCTCATGAAAGAATGAATGATCTTTTCCTCCTTTTCCTCTTTTAATATAACTCCAAGTGACTTTTGGGTGATCCAAGTGACTTTTGGGTGATCTCTAAATCCAATGGCTGAAATAGATTTAGATCAATGGATGAGATTAAATGCACATTTAAATCTCACTTTCTATTTTTTAATTCACCCCACTTTAATAAAGACCCACTTAGTCATTTATTTCCAAAGTCACTTTTCCTTTCTAATTTTACATTAACTTTATTAAAATCACTTTAAAATTAGACTTTAGTAACTTTCTCACTTAAAGTCACTTTTAAATTAGATTTAACTTTATAAAAATTATAAAGTTACTTTAGGAGAAAAATTAAAATCTTTTGGACACTTTTCCCTAGGCCAAAGATCAAAGCCTAAGGGAAACACCTGTCCTCCGGTACCAAATTTCAACAGTACTTGAGACTGCCTTTTTCTTCTTTCTTCACCAAAGCTCCGATACCATGTTAGAAAATCAGAAAGGCAGAAAGATTTTCTTATACTTGATAATTACTTGTGATGTTCTTGATTTCATATTAGATTTCCTTTATATCTTCTTTCCTTTTAGTTCATCAAGCAGTTACCAAAGCAATAGCACATAAATCAATGGACACCAGATATAGGCACACAACCAAGGGAAAACCACTCTCTAGGGGAAAACCCAGTCAGTAATTCTTCCTTCGATAGTTTTTCCTGAGATAATCCAAGACAACCTTGACACAAACTTTCCTCCACACCAAGTCAGCCTTCTTCTTCCTTTGCAAGTGATCCTATTTGACCTGGCAGCAGCAGTAGTAGCACTATGTTGCACTTTCTTGAACCCAGTAACTTCGACCTTGCTTTGGAGACTTCGATCTTAACTGAAAGACTTCAATCTTGACTTAGGAACTTCGATCTTGGCCCAATACAACTTCTTGAGGTAGCAACACCCAACAACAGCAACTTCGACCTATACTTGTTCTAGCAGCAGCAACTGGCAGCAGCATCAACAAGAGAACTTCAATCTTCCAATCTCGGGCACAAGGGAGTGACAGAGATGCGCCAAAATTCTGATTTTCCTTTCTTCCTTCACCTTGACCAAACTCGCACTTCTTTGGCCCTCTTCCTTCACTTCGCACTTTTTTCGGCTTCCAGAGAGATATTGAACTTGCTTGAGATGTTCTCCTCCAAATGAATTCGAACTGCTTCTTTGATAGCCTTTAGGTGAGGTTAAATAACCGTCCTTGAGGTCGACTTGGTGTGGAGGCAACATATTTCATTTTTGACTCAATACTAAACCTTTTTACATGATTTAAAAGCCCAAGAAGGGTCTCCTTAAAGATACAATGACTCTATTAACTCAGAATAAATCCTAGAAGTCCTCAATGGGGGCTTTGACCTAAACCAGGATGACCCAAGCATGAAACCCATGCTTTAATAAGTCATAATAATAATAATAAGTCTTTTCTTTATTCTTTTGACAAGTACATTCCATCATGACTCAAATACATTAATGAAGACCCAACCTAGTTACATTTTCCAACACAAAGTACCTCAAATTAGGTTGACTTCTTAGCTGGCAGGCTGACTTGGTAGAGGGTATTTTGACGCTTTTAAATACAAAAATAATTGTTTTTACAAATTACAATGTGCTCGATGGGGTCTTCATCATAGGACAATGACTCTTTTGACTTCTTGACCTAGGACAAACCGTAGAAGCACTCAATGGGTGCTTGAACTCTAAAATAAAAGACCTTGAGCATGAAACCCATGCTTCAAGATAACAATAATAATAAAAAATATCATTTTACAATATACAAGAATCAAAAGTACATTTTATATTTATGAAGACCGAACCTAGTTACACATTTTTCAACATATGGCAAGCGTTGCAATACACCTATCAGCTAGGATGACCCAGTAAACAAGATACTCTTGGGCTGGATATGTTAAAGGAAATGGAACAGAAAGTCATTAGCATTAGACAAAAACTAAAGATAGAACAGGACAGACAGAAGAGCTATGCAGTTCAATAGAGAACACGCAGAGAATTTCAAATAGGGGATCATGTATATCTCTGATTTGAACCGAGTAGGAGCACACTGAAAGTGGGATCCTATGCCAAGTTGGCACCCAGATTTTGTTGACCCTTTCAAATTTTGGAGCAACTAGGACAAGTGTCTTATAAATTAACCCTGCCACCCACCATAAAAGAACATGATGTATTCCACGTATCCTTATTGAAAAAGGATGTGTGTGATTCTAATCATGTGATAGATTGGTCTATGATCCAAGTGGAACCCAAGTGGAACCCAAGGGAGAATTGCACCGAGTGATAGAGCAAGTCAAGGTGCAATGAAAACACTTTGGACTCGATGAGGCAACTTGGGAGCATACAAATCAAATGAAAGCATTGTATCCATTTTTGTTTAGTGCATAAATAATGTAAAAGAGTTGCTATTATAAAGCTCAAAATTTTGTTTAATTCTCTTTTCATTTTGTAAGAACACCAAGGACAGTGTCCCTTTTTAAGCAGGTGACGTTTGTAACACCACTACATCTATGTGACCGTTCTAAACATTTTTGGGTATGACTGAGCGTCTCAATACAATAGTTAATTAATGATGGAACTTCCTTTTAGTTCATCAAGCAATTACCAAAGCAATAGCACATAAATCAATGGACACCAAATACAGGCATACAGCCAAGTGAAAACCACTCTCTAGGGGAAAACCAGTCAATAATTCTTCCTTCAATAGTTTTTCCTGAGATAATCCAAGACGACCTTGACACAGACTTTCCTCCACACCAAGTCAGCCTTCTTCTTCCTTTGCAAGTGATCCTATTTGACCTGGCAGCAGCAACAGCAGCGGCAGTAGCAGCACTATGCAGCGCTTTCCTGAACCCAGTAACTTCGACCTTGCTATGGAGACTTCGATCTTGGCTAAAAGACTTCAATCTTGACTTAGGAACTTCGATCTTGGCCCAAAACAACTTCTTGAGGTAGCAGCACCCAACAACGGCAACTTCGACCTATACTTGTTCTACCAGCAGCAATATGCAGCAACTAGCAGCAGCATCAACAAGAGAACTTCAATCTTCCAATCTAAGGCACAAGGGAGAGAGAGGGATGCACCAAAATTCCGATTTTCCTTTCCTCTTTCACCTTGACCAAACTTGCTCTTCTTTAGCCCTCTTCCTTCACTTCGCACTTTTTTCGACTTCCAGAGATATATTGAACTTGCTTGAGATGTTCTCCTCCAAATGAATTCGAACTGCTTCTTTGATAGCCCTTTAAGTGAGGTCAAATAACCCTCCTTGAGGTCGACTTGGCATGGAGGCAACATATTTCATTTTTTACTCAATACTAAACCTTTTTACATGATTTAAAGGCCCAAGAAGGGTCTCTTTAAAAACAAAATGACTCTATTAACTCAGAATAAATCCTAGAAGTCCTCAATGGGGGATTTGACCTAAAACATGATGACCCAAGCATGAAACCCATGCTTTAATAAGTCATAATAATAATAATAATAATTATTTTCTTTATTCTTTTGACAAGTACATTCCATCATGACTCAAATACATTAATGAAGACCGAACCTAGTTACATTTTCCAACACGAAGTACCTCAAATTAGGTTGACTTCTTAGCTGGCAAGCCGACATGGTGGAGGGTATTTTGACGCTTTTAAATACAAAAATAATTGTTTTTACAAATTACAATGTGCTTGATGGGGTCTTCATCATATGACAATGACTCTTTTGACTTCTTGACCTAGGACAAACCCTAGAAGCACTCAGAGGGTGCTTGACCTCTAAAATAAAAGACCTTGAGCATGGAACCCATGCTTCAAGATAACAATAATAAAAAAATTAGAAGAAAAAAAAAATTAAAAAAAAATAAATAAATAAATCATTTTACAATATACAAGAATCAAAAGTACATTTTATATTTATGAAGACCGAACCTAGTTACACATTTTTCAACATATGGCAAGTGTTGCAATACACCTATCAGTTGGGATGACCCAGTAAACAAGATACTCTGGGCTAGATATGTTAAAGGAAATGGAACGGGAAGTCATTAGCATTAGACAAAAACTAAAGACAGCACAGGACAAATAGAAGAGCTATGTAGATCAGCAGAGAACACACAGGGAATTTCAAATAGGGGATCATGTATATCTCTGAGTTGAACCGAGTAGGAGCACGCTGAAAGTGGGATCCTGTGCCAAGTTGGCACCCAGATTTTGTCGACCCTTTCAAATTTTGGAGCCAGTTGGACAAGTGTCTTATAAATTAACCCTACCACCCACCATAAAAGCACATGATGTATTCCACGTATCCTTATTGAAAAAGTATTTGTGTGATTCTAATCATGTGATATATTGGTCTGTGATCCAGGTGGAACCCAAGGGAGAATTTCAACCTAGACCCTTATGCATCCTGGACCAGAGGCAGGTCGTGCTCCGTCACCGAGTGATAGAGCAAGTCAAGGTGCAATGAAAACACTTTGGACTCGATGAAGCAACTTGGGAGCATACAGATCAAATGAAAGCATTGTATCCGTTTTTGTTTAGTGCATAAATAATGTAAAAGAGTTGTTATTATAAAGCTCAAAATTTTGTTTATTTCTCTTTTCAGTTTGTAAGAACACCGAGGACGATGTCCCTTTTTAAGCAGGTGACATATGTAACACCACTACATCTATGTGATCGTTCTAAACATTTTTGGGTATGACTGAGCGTCTCAATACAATAGTTAATTAATGATGGAACTGCATCTTTCTTTTGATCTTGGTGACAAGGGAATACATTCCTGAGTAATATGAATCGTATTTCTTTTTATAATTACATCTATAAAAAAAATCACAATTAACAATAAATTAATATTGATATTAATTAATTGAATTACAAAACAAATATAATTATATGACAATATAATAAAATAAATAGTGTTTGTTACCATCACTATTATAACTATATAATGGTGTCATTATAAACATATTCAAAGTAAGTATGAGTTATTACAAATAAAACAATCATGCTAGGAGGAATGAAGTGAGGGGAAGAGAAGTAAAGGCCTGAGTCACCACCATACCATCACCGCCTAACCAACCCCTCAATAATAAAATATAAATTCTAATCAACCGCAACCGCCAGGGGAAAAATGCCTCCAGCACGAAAAGGTTAACTTCATGAAGGGCAACCCCGAAGAGATTTCCAGTAAGAGGGTGAATCCGAGAAGAAAGGTGGTGTGTGGGGTTGCAGACAACTCTTTCTAGCCAGTCACTGATTGCTATTGAATTATCCATCTTGGAGGTGATAACTGTGCACTGAAGGAGACAATGTCCACGAACCAGGTGCTTACTGGAAGCTGAAAAACCACCTGTATGTGCTTGCCTCCAGTTGATAAACCACCTGTAGGTGCTTGCCAGAATTGATAAACCACTTGAATATCGTGCTTATTTTGGTTGACAAACCACCTGTAAATTACTTAAGTTCCTCCTATCAATCAATAATTCTGCACAATGGAGTCGGATGCTCAGAACTGAACACAGCACGGGGGTGGCAGGTTCCAAACAGAATCTCGGAAATTGCCTACGGTTGGGAGGTGAAGTGTTCCTCTTCCCCAGTCACTAACAGAAACTCAGTCTAACAGATAAGTAGTCCAACCCATGTCTGAAAGAATACTTCTGTAATTAGTTTGTAAACTAATATTTCATGTCTCTACCAGTTTGAATTTATGTATTTGAATTCCAATGTATTTGGATATATTCTATAAACAACCTTGCTTCACCTTATAATTACAAAGGGCATGACAGTTGAACGTTTCACCTTATAATTACTAAGGTCGTGACAGCCAAACCAGACTTGCTTCACCTTGTAATTACGGAGGCCATGATAGTCGAACCTTGGGATTACGAAGTCCCTCTGACCTACTGGACCATTTACGCATTACCAAAAGCAGGGCAATTATGACCTTCCAATTTTATGTTTATAATTCCTTGATATATGAAATAATCACCATACCCACCTTCGACCTGTAAAACTTTCATTTTCAGTTATATATATATAACCTCTAGCCAGAACTGTCCAGTTATATTCTGATACATTGGTCACCAGCATTTTCATTATTTAGAACTAATTGGTTGCTAATCTAAATTGACGGTCGTTTGTCTGCATATGTATAATTCATGCTCCAAAAATACAAAATTAATTAGATATATAATCAAATATATACGTAATGCGAAGAACCATCTATCTCATGTTTTCCTAATAGTATTTAACATATTCTGGCAAAGGCTTCAATATAGATGGGTTCCTTCTTATGGTAGGTTCCTCCTTAGGTGTGTTGTATAATGATCTTGTCAGTAATCACCCACAAACAGATGGGTAGACAGAAATTGTGAATAAGTGGATTAAAGTGTACTTGCGTAACTATGTGACGGGTCACGAGTCAGAAAAAAGCATGGATCAAAAGGTTGTACCTTGGGGATCATTGCTACAACACCACTCATCGTTTATCCATTGGAATGGCACCTTCCAAAGCACTATATGGATATGATGCACCATCCTTTATCGACAAGATCTTTGGAGACAGCAAGGCACTTGTTGCTAAAGACTGGACACAGGAGAGTCAAGGCATTCTCAGGATACTCAAGGAAAACATGCAGGTTGCTCAAAATCGACAAAAGATGTATGCAGACCAGCATCGAATAGAATGAATTTTTGAGGTAGGAGACCTTGTTTTCTTGAGATTGTAGACTATAGACAATCTACACTCAAGAAAAGTGGTGCAGAAAAGATAAAACCAAGGTTTTATGTACCTTACAAAGTTCTCTGAAGGATTGGCAAAGTGGCGTATGAGTTAGAATTATTGAGCGATAACATAATCCATAACATCTTCCACATGTCATGTCTCAAGAACATTGTGGGATAGCAGGTCACCACCTCTATCGAATTGCCACCATTAGACGAAGAGGGACAACTATAATTGATTCGAGAAACAATCATGGTCATACAAGAAAAGAAGTTAAGCTAAGTAACTCCAAGATACCTTATTAAATGGAATAATTTACCAGAGGAGGATGCCACTTGGGAAGGAGAAGAAAATTTACAACACCCAAGATTGTAATTGCTCGAGGGCAAGCAAATTCGGGAAGGGGGAACTATAATGTCCTCTCCAAATTGAGGGCTTACAGAGGACATAATACTATAATAGCCTATCCGACCTCGTAGGCTATAGTATTGTTAAAGGGGTAAAAACCCAATTTTTCCAGTGTCGGGGTAACAATGGGCAAAACTGGGTCGACTAGGGCCAAATTAGGGGTTGCACACATAACTCCTCACATTGTTGAAACCCATGGAAAATCTATAAATAGAAGAGGGTTGAGATCAAAGGAGGAGCATCAAGTGTGGATCAATTCATTTGTTCTTGAGTAATTGCTCTGAGGGTTTTAAGATCCCTTTCTCCTTGTCAATTTCAGTGGTGAAAGTTTCCACTCTAGTTGACACAATTCTATCTTTCTTCATTCTATTTTGGCACAAGAATACCATTTGGAAGGCAACGAAGTTTATTCTTGTTCTTTCTCTTGTTCTGGGCATAGGAACCCATTCAATTAAGGCAGTGAAATTTGTAGAAGCTCTATGACAGTTTGATTTATGTTTTGGAGACAGAACAAGGATCTCAGTGGGTGAATTCCTGGATTGATCAAAATTTTGTGAAGGTTGGGCTAAGAGACACCCTCGCAAGGGCATCTTGTAGTTGGAGGTTACATTTGTGTGAAAATTGAGTTAGAAAATACCCTTGCATGGGCATCCTATAGCAAGGGATTGACCTTTTGAAGGGATCAAAGCATATAGAGGGTTTCATAAGCCTCTGCTGATGGACGATGGTTTTGTTTTGGGGTTTAATATTTTCTGTCTATGGCTAGAAGAGACTCAAGGCTAAGTCACTGTAATTTTGGGCAACCCGAATTCAAGCTTGTGGAATAGTATCTTTGCACCGACCCGCATTTCTTTTGCAGTCCGCGACCGTCTTGTAGCTCAATTACTGTAATAGAAAGAGGACCAAAACCTTGAAACGGTTGCAAGAAGAATTTGCCTATAACTGAATCCCTCCAACAATTTGGATCTTGAAACAATAAATGGGCCAAAGTTGATCCTCTGAAGTGTGATCTTGAAACCAAATGTTGAAATTTGGGCAGCTTCGGGACGAATTTTCCCAAAGGGAAACCCTAAGCCCCAAGGAAAGCCTAGTGAACACCAAGCAAGATTCATTTTGGTTAAAGGAATTATAAATTAATATGATCAAAGAAAATACCATTATGAGTCATTTAAATTCAATTATTTCCCTTCTAAAATTATAGGCAGGATCTCTTGTGAATCATGTCGGCTAGGTCCATCATTCGGGACCCTTCACTTAGATTATCTACTATATATTATCATCAATGCTTCACCATCTCGACAAGGGATTTGTTCGATATTCTTCTAATGTTTTTGTGGCTCATGGCTCGTATGGATAAGCTTTGTTCTTTGTGGATATGTCCTCGCATTTGTTCCTCACTTTTCTAAGGCTCCCTGATCCGCATGACTAAGGTTCTGAGGTTGTGGTCTGTTTCCATCCGTGTGTCTCACATATGATGCCAGATCTGAAGCTCGCATTCTGGATTATCTTTCTGAAGTTCGGTGGTTCAATCACCAGTGACTCGCTTACATTACTATCCTCTGTGAAAAGCTCGTATTTTTTATGGTTGTCACTGGGACATACTTCACATCATTTCTGTGAGTTATTTTGTCTACCTCAACATGCTTTAATTGGTGACTTCTGAGACTGTGATCGAAATCTCTATGTGATCTCTATAGTGTTCTTTAATTTGTGTGGTTGGTATCTATAGCTATCTCGTATGGTCTGTATGATCTGTCTCATTCGGATGGTCTCATATAACCACATCTTTGTATGTCTCCACTGCAAATTCATATAGCAACATTATATTGCAATTTCATATATCTATACTACAACTTCGTAGGTCAATACTCCTACATCGTAGGCCCTTATGTAATTTCATATGTTCAGGGTTGTATCTTGATTTAAAGTTCTATTCAAAGTCCTTTATGGCTTGCATGATCTCATATATCTTTGAAACTATGAATCACATAGGGTATAATAATTTCTAGGCTCGCTAATTGTAGATTATATACATATGTCTTGTTACTATTCTGCATTATGTGATAGAGACTTAGATATGTCATTGCCTCTAATTCATATAGTACACTTGCTCTTATGTGCCATTGTTTCGGATACATTCTCTTGACAGCAGTGGGACATGATGATACTAGATGTTAATGAATATAGAGACACGTGACAGAAGATAGTAACCTAGTAATTTATTCTTATACATCACAGTAGTCTTGCCTAAGAGTTGGCCATGTTACGTAGGAGATAGAGACCTTACTCTAGTCATGTCACAAAAGATCTTGAAGCACATATGTCAAAAATCTTCCATGATACAGTGACCTAGATGGTAATAATATTGTTGGCAGTAACCTTGCTTTATGTTGACAAAGGTCTTATTATGATACATTTGACTATGATCCATAATATTATGACAGTGAGATATATGATGACCTAGTTGCAGGACAGTGACCTGATATGGCCAATGCCTCAATGATAGATGTGGCAATGCATGATGATGATGACTCAACTCCATGACATGGATATTGTTTCATTTGACAGTAATATGGCAGTAGTTGTCTATATTGGTCAGTTCACAAACAAAGTTGTGAACTAAGTTGGCCCTGGGTGGCCTGATGTGATTAATGTATCTCATTATGGATGTACTTTATATCTCAGCTGAACATTTGATGAATATCTAATAGAAGAAGAATTTGGATGGGTTTTCCCTCTTATGGGGTTTTGCCCTGATCTCTAACCTAAAATCTTTGTGTCTCTATTGTCCATGTTTTTCTTTTGTTGTTCCTTTATTGTTCCGCAACACTCTTGATGATATTGTTCTTTCTACATAATTGCTAATGATGTTATGATGTTATGGATGCAATATGTAAATAATGAAGAAGTTAGTAAATGCAATTATCTAAAGCAAAGAATAATATAGCCCTAAGAAAAATTAACACCAAAAGGAAAACTAAGATTGTGACCTCCTGTAGCAGAAGGAAAGCCAACACTGGCACAGCAATCAAGCCATATTCAAGTACAGGTCTAAGGGTTTAACTAATCAGAAATTGAGTAGACTTTTGCAGTTGTAGTCTCTGGTTAGGGTATTCACATTTGTCAAATTCGAACATATGGTCAATAGTTTATAAATGTTTAATCAAGGTTTGTTGGATTACATGTGCATGGTTACTATGGACAATTTACTATTGTATTAATGAATTCAATACATGGCTGAAAGATACATTGCTCTGTCAAGATTATACGTAATGTTGTTTGTAAAAGTGTTGGATTGCTAAATAATACGGTGTTCTACTAAGGTTACTATAGTGTTGGGAAACATACTATTTAACAATTGTATTAACTTAATCAGTTATACTAGAAAAGGGGAAGTTGTTGTTATAGGAAACCCTGGGGCAAAATTACCCTAGTACATTATATTATTTCTGTTGCTTCTATTATGGGTTGGAAATTGCATCAGATGGATGTGAAGACTGTTTTTCTCAATGGAGTGATTGAGGAAGAAGTGTACATAAAACAACCTTGGGGCTTTGAGGTACATGAGAGGGAATCTCATGTTTGCAGACTAAAGAAGGCATTGTGGCTTTGTACAGACTCAAGCAGGCACCTCGGGCTTGGTATCCTCGGATTGATGGATACTTGATGAGTCTTGGTTTCTCCAAGAGTGATGTCGATCCAAATCTTTACTACAAGGTTGTTAAAGGTGGGCCTGTGATCTTGTTATTATATGTTGATGACTTGTTTTTGACAGGAATAGAGAATCTCATTGATCTGTGTAAGAGGAGTTGACCTCTAAGTTCAAGATGATGGATCTAGGTTTGATGCATTACTACTTATTATTAGAAGTATGGCAAAAGATGGGTGAGATCTTCCTCAGTCAAGGGAAGTATATTATTTCGATTCTTCAGAGGTTTGGGATGATGGACAAGAAGTCCATGGCCACTCCCATGGTGACCAATCTAAAGAAGCTGAGAGACTCTGATTTAGATTTGGTGGAACCCTCTATGTATCAACAATTGATCAAATCCTTGATGTATCTAGTTAATGCCAAACCTGATATATACTTTGCAGTAAATACTTTGAGCTAGTTCTTGGTGCAACCTAGGAACGTACATTGGATTGCAGCAAAACATGTGTTGAGATATCTGCATGGAACAGACAGTTATGGTTTGAGATATGTCACAAATGGTGAAGTACAGTTGCAGGGATACACAGATTCCGATTGGGCAGGGAGCATCGAAGACAAAAAGAGCACATCAGAATGTTGCTTTAGTTTGGGTTCCGTTATGATATCTTGAGTGAGCAGGAAGCAGACATCTATACACCCAGCACTGTAGAGGCTAAGTATTTTGCAGCTAGTTTGGCGAGTTGTGAAGTAGTGTGGCTTCGGAAATTGTTTGCATGATTGTTTGATCAGGTACTGGAACCGACCGC
Source organism: Pinus taeda (assembly GCA_000404065.3). Classification (NCBI taxonomy): domain Eukaryota; kingdom Viridiplantae; phylum Streptophyta; class Pinopsida; order Pinales; family Pinaceae; genus Pinus; species Pinus taeda. The sequence goes on along the minus strand of APFE031657472.1, from coordinate 65,149 downwards.
AATACATCGTGACAATCAAAGTTGTATGAAGCTTTCGAAAAATCCAGTTTTCCATAACACGTCAAGGCACATTGAGATCAAGTACCACTATATCCGAAACATGGTACAGAAAGGCACAGTGAGGGTCCAATACATTTCTATGGACGAGCAGGTTGCTAGCAGTCTCACAAAGCCTCTGCCCTGGATGAAGTTTTTATACTTTAGGGACAAACTTGGAGTGGTTGAGAATGCCTCCCTTGTTAAGAGGGAGAGTGTTGATGTTGTAGCATCAAAAGCAGATATTCTCCCCAGGTCAAGGATATTAACCAGGCGCCATGTAATTAAGTTATTAACCATGCACAGTTACTGTATTGGATTCTGTGGTCTATGGTTATTCTACTATGATATCTACAGGTTCTATTGCATTTACAGTTGAAATTCCTAAGTGTAATTGCTTAATGATGTTCTGGAATTTGCTAAAGTAATGCTATTTATTCTTGAAAGTAATTATCGGTTGTAGAAAATTGTGTTCGTCTAACTAGCACTAGAAAATCAACATTAATATCAAATTTGTGTTGTGTAGTTCAGATGCACTATATTTCTCATGTATTACTTTTCATGGACAGTATTTCTTGAGAGTCACAGGGTGAAAACTGTTATGGTTTTTCACTAAAATATGCAGCCCTCTTACATGGACAGATTTGCTTGACAGACTATTGTGAAAACAGAACGGTTTTTTCACTGATTTTGCGACTCTTTGTGATCATATATGACATATATATCAGCTCTTTGATGGCAAACAGGCTGCTGTTTGCAAGCGTCATGCACAGATTTTGCACATCTACATGCACAGAATGCATCTACAAAATGTAATTTTCATGTATGGGTGAAGGAGGGTCTACAAAATGTAATTTTCATGTACGGGTGAAGGACGATTTCTTCCTCTAATAAACATCAATGCTTCGACTATCCTGTGCGAAACGTCAGATATAAAATTTAAAAGGAGAAATATCAAAACCCCGGTAACAGATTACCTGACAGGCTAGCTGTATAATTTGACGGGAGAGATCCTTACACACAGCTGCAAGCTAGTAACAAAGGCGAACACCCTCGTACAATTAAAAATAAGAGACGAGTTCCCTGCGGGAAAACTAGATCTGCATTGCTGCAAAAATCCCTTAGCTACCATTTCGGAAGACTCTGGAAGCAAATTCATAAGAAGGGTGGAAGGTACTCGGTTGAATTCATAAATTCATGAAGGAAGAATCACAGCATGGTCATACCTGTAACAAAGGTGGCGATGCCGACATTTTAGTACTCTCCGAATTTATAACAATAATCTCAACGAAAAACAGAACTGTAATAGAACAAGATTTCGCTCTAAATCCCTTCGGGTTGACGAAAACAATGCAGATGAAACCCCTCGAACCTCTCCGCTTGCAGATCACCGGCGTCAAAGCACGAGGATGCGATCGTAGATTGGGTAGCTAAACACCAGGGTGCGAATGACCTCAGGATCAGAGAACGGGTACTCTCGACGTGTTGAATCGGATCACAAATGCCACAAATAAAATGAACGCTAGGAAGAAGCATGATATTATTAAGGTTATAAGAGAGAAAATGTATATATAAGGCAGGAGTTTCTTCTTTTTCATTAGCTGATAAATCAAAATGTTTAACCTTTATTTTTCACCCATCAATTTGAGGTCTTATTTGGCTTTATTTGGCTTCATGCAGAGAGGTCGGAGCAGATTCAAATGGTACTCTTTTTCTTAAAATTTCGACAAATAGGAGAAGTATCTATATAACTCTCTTTATTTGATTAATTTGATTAATGTTGTTATTAATTTATAAAGACCAATTTAGATTCATCTTAGTTTCAGAACTATCAAGCATCGAGAGTGATTAAATCTCTTGAGATGCAATGACAGATTTGATCATTTTCGGTGCTTGATAGATCCAAAGTTAAGATGGATCTAGGTTACTTTCATTCATGTGTGGCTATGGAAAATTTGTTAAACATCTAATTATTATATTCATTTAAAATATGTTAAATATTTTTAAGATTAATCTTGTCATTTTAATTTTATATTTGCTCAATTACCTCACTTTGTCGAGATGATAGAGACTCTTAATATCTTGAATGATGAAAAATGATGAAATAAAAAATTTGAATGCAAAGTGACAATATAACAATGTTGAATGATACAAGTGTGAATAATAATGATGCAGTCACTTACAAATAGTTTTCATTGTGATCAATCTCAAACTATTTTATTCTACCATACTTATTGTCACACATGTTCGTTTTTTCATCTTTCCATATAGATCATATGAAAAGGGCGGTTGAAATCGTAAACCATTCAAATCTTTAACTCAAGCTATTGTAGTAAACCTCATGCCTTGTCTCTCTTGCTTTCCAATATTAATAGTAGTTTTCTCCAAAGCCGAACATTGTGACTTATGGAGTGTTAAACCCCAAGTAAGTTTCAATGATAGTTATTTTCTACTACCTCATTTGAATGCAAATTGACTAACCATGGTGAATGATGGAAAATGGGAATAATAATAATGTAGTCAATTACAAATAGTTTACAGTTTCAATAAGTAGACATTTCAAGTAAGTGAACATTTTATTTAAGATGCAAATTTAAGTATTTTATTTGTGGTTGAATTATCGCAACACTTAAATCAATGTACATCGTCGATAACTTTTTTGTGCTTACACTGAAACTAATGCACACTATTCATCTAATTACTTTGAAATTAATGTACATAATAACATCTAGTTACATCAAATCAAAAATCAACATCTACATTGAAATCAATGCATCTAGTGCAAGCATTCAAGTAGAATTAGAAATCAACATCTACACTAAAATTAATGCATCTGGTGCAAGCAATCAAATAGAATTAGAAATCAAGATCTATACTGAAATCAATGCATCTAGTGCAACCAATCAAATAGGATTAGAAAACAACATCTACATTGAAATTAATGTATATAGTGTAAGAAATCAGCAACTACACGGAAATCAATGCATCTAGTGCAAACAATCAAATAGGATTAGGAATCAACATCTACACTAAAATCGATGCAACTATTTCAGTGAATAACATTGTATCTCCCCCTCCCACTCTCCCCCTTCTTTCTCTTCCCCCCCTCTCTCTCTGCCATCTATATCTTTATCTCTCTCCATCTCTCCTTTGTCTCTCTATCTCACCCCCCCAAACACACACACACGCTCTCTCTCTCTATATATCTATCTATTTCTCCCTCTCTTAGTCTCTCTCTTATTCCCTCTCTTCTCCTTTCATTTATATATCTATCTCCTTATATATCTCCTTTGTCTCTCTATCTCACCCCCCAAACATACACACACTCTCTTCGTATCTATCCATCTCTCTCTCCCTCCCTCTTTCTATCTTCCCCTTCTCTCTCTCTCTCCGGCCTCCGACTCTGTCACTATCTCCCTCCCTCTCTCCTTCTCTCTCTCAAGTCCTCTCTCTCTTCCTTCCTCTCTCTCCCTTTCTCTCCCACCTCCCTTTGTCTCCCCCCATCTCTCTCTCTCTCTCTCTCTCTCCGCCCTCCGACTTTGTCACTACCTCCCTCCCTCTCTCCTTCTCTCTCCCCCCTCCATTTTTGTGTCTCCCTCTCTCTCTTACCCTTCTCTTCCTCCCTTTCTCTTCCTTCCTTTTCTCCTCTCTCCCTCACTCTTTCTCCATCTCTCCCTTGTCACTCCCTCTATCCATCCACACGTATCTCTCTCTCTCTTTCTCTCCATGTGATTGAGAATTGGCACTCTATGTAATCAATATTAGATGTAAGGTCTAATATAATAATACTTATAATGGAGATGAATATTGTACATTACATTATATTTTAAGGAATAGAACTTGAATCTACAATCCTAGTATTGTATTGGTCTCAAATTCCCTCCTCTCCTTTCCTTTTTCATTTACATATAGCTTTAGACAGATAGATCATAAATCATGATCCTCCTCATTTTGCAAAATTTAAACACACATATTCAATGTTTAAATGATAATAATTACTCATATAAAAAGAATCATAACAGTAAGCAGTAAAAGCAATAGTGATTGTAATATACATACTCGTTAACCTCTCACTTCTTCTCTCTTTGAGTTTCAATTTCAATATTCACAAACTCATTCATGGGTTTCTTTCTTTGTTGAACTAGCCTTCCATTTATTGATGAGAATTAGTTTCATTAAACTAACCAAGTGAACAATCACGACTTTAGAGGCTCTGAGAGTCGTTCTCCACTTTAGTGCTTTTTTTCTCTGATATTTGCTTCTTCATCAATAGCATCCCTAACATGTGTGTCTCGTTGTCACTTTTAGTACATCGTAAAACAATGTGATATTGAATCAACAGTGATTGGCCTTCGCTCTAATGATGATGGACTACTTGATTTGGATCATGCCCCTCCATCTTTTTCTCCATTGGTTAACATTTTGATAATAATAATAAAATATATTTTGAAATAAGTGTTTTAATGTTTATTATAAATTAATGCATAATTATTTAATTCAGATAAGTAAATTAATTAATATCAATGACTTATAAAATTCAAACACAATATAGACTATGGACTTTTTTTGGTTTAAGTATGATGCCAATTATTACGTGGTGGAACAAATTTTAGGTAGAATTTAGGTTCAATTATGTCGAGATTCTTCAAATAAAACGCAACTTTTCCACTTTTTACTAAGTCCTTTACTTTCGCCTAAAATTTTCCATTTGGTGCCCATCATTTTCTCAAATCACTCATCCTCGTCTTCACTTAGTAATATTCACCATAAATCCAGACGGTGTTGACACAAAGAAACATTCTATAGGGTTAGGGTTTGCTTTTTAAAAGCAATGGATTACTAACCCTAATTCAATGCAAATCAAAGGAAAATGAAACTAAGACATGATTAAAAAATCACGATCCTTCTTTCTTTGTTGTTCATTAAAGCTCATAAATCTCACTTGTGTATGCATTAAGAGGTGGTGTCGTTTGTGGACCATCTGCTGCTTTAATTGCCTTTCTTTTCCTTATAGAGAAGCATAGTAATTTTGTGGACACTCTATGTCCACATGCCATGCCATGCCATTTCTCCAGCCACACCTTATAACTACAATAGCCATGCCCATCCTTTAGCCTCTCATCTTTATTTATTTTCATGCAGAGATTTCAAATTTCGATGATTTGTGAAGTTGTGAGAAAGCAAAAATCGGATGCAAGAAGAACTTCATCCATTTTTATCTTCTCTTGCTAAAATTGTCGTGTGACATCTTAACTGCAAAGGAAAAGCAATAAAAGCATAGCAATTGCAATATACATACTCATTAACCTCTTGCTTCTTCTCTCCTTGAGATTCAATTTTAATATTAACAAACTCATTAATGGTTTTGCGCTTTGTTAAATTGGATTTCCATTTTTTGGATGAGAAACAGTTTCATTGAACCAACCAAGTGGATGACCACCGCTTGAGAGGCTCTGAGAGTTGTCCTTCACTCCAGTGCCATTTTTTTCTGACATTTGCTTCTTCATCAATAACAACTTTGCCATGTGTGTCTTGTTGTCACTTTTTGTACATCACAAAACAATGGGAAATTGAATCAATGGTGATTGGCCTCTATTGTAGCGATTGTGGACTAACTAATGTGGATTGTGCCCCTCCATCCTTCTTTCCAATGATCAGTTAGAGACATTTGTCTAGTGTGGCATACCATGCTCTTGGAGATTGTTTAAGCCCATATATAGCCTTTTTCAATCTGCAAACATAATCTTCATTCTTTGAGAGTAAGAAACCTTATCGTTATTCTATATACACTTCTTCTTCTAAATCTTCATTGATCAAGGTTGATTTTACATCCATTTAATACACTTTAATGTTCTTATGGTTGGAAAAAGCTAGAAACATTCCAATGGCTTCCACTTTTACTACTAGTGAAAATGTTTCTTCAAAGTTTATTATGTCTATTTGTGCATAAGCCTTGTAGACCAGTCTTGCTTTGTTTCATACAACTGTCCTTCCCCATTTAGCTTATTCTCAAAAACCCATTTGGTGTCGATAAATTTTTATACTTGGGTCTATGGAAAATCTTCTAAGTGTCATTTTTCTCAATTTGGTCCAACTCTTCATTCATTTTTTTCACCCAAAACTTATCTTCACTAGCTTGACTAAAATTTTTGGGCTCAATTTGTGAGAGTAGGGCAACATTTGCATGACTAGAACTACTAATGAATTTCCTTCTAGTTTGGACACTCAGTCTTTAATCACCAATTATTTGACTTTTTGGGTGTTGTTTTTGTGCATATTTGGGTGGGGTCTTGTGCCTTTGTGTTGTATCTTCTTCTTTAACTTCTTCTTCTTCTTTAACTTCTTCTTCTTCTTGATCTACATATCTGAGAGCAGAATCCCCCTCGTCATCTAATTTCTCGTTTTCTTTAGACTTCATCGAATGAGTTAGTGCTTCATAAACTACGACATCAATGCAATCTTTAACCCTTTTTTCCTTTCGTTGAAGCATTTGTAACCTTTACTCTTGACTGAATATCCAAGGAATATACCCTTATCAACTCAAGAGTCAAAATTTCCAAGGTTTTTATCATTTCTCTTAATATAGCATTTACTCTCAAATACCTTGAAATGTTTTGCAAATGATGGTCTGCCTTTCCATAACTCATAAGGGGTTTTATCACTGTTAAGCCTGAGCTACGTTCTATTTTCCAAGTAAGTAGTTGTTTGAGCTACTTATCTTCAAAAGGTGTGTGCAACCCTCCCTTTGTTCATCGTAGCTATGGCCATATCCTGAATGGTTCTATTTTTCCTTACAACCACCCTATTTTGTTGTGGTGTTCTTACTACTAAGTATAGCTGCCTTATGCCATGTTTTTCACAAAAATATTCAAATTATTTTGAGATGAGTTCTCCTTCCCTATCATATATCAAGAATTTAATCTTATGTTCCTTCTTATTCTCAACTTGAGCCTTAAATATATTGAACTTACTCAAGGTTTCTAACTTTCTAATGTTTCTTTTAACAATGTTATCCAAGTAGCCCTAGTAAAATCATAAATAAATAAAATGAAGTATGTTTCTCCTCATGGGCTACTTGTTCTTGTGGGACCACAAATATCCATTTGAACCAACTCTAGAGGTTTAGAAGATGATAACTCCTTTGCTTTGAACCATGTCCTTGTCTATTTCCCAAATTGACAAGATTTGCAGATTGGACTATCTGGGTTCAATAGTCTCGGTAAGCCTATGATTATCCTTAGCTTACAAATCTTGACTAGGCTATCAAAATTTACACACCCCAACCTTTTGTGCCACAACCATGTTTGATCTAATTTTCTCGAGCAATAATTCACTATGGAATCATCAAATACATACATCTTTTGTGAATCTTGATTGCCTTTCCCACCAACTTTTCGTTCTCTGCTTTTCGTATGTCACAGTCCTTAGAGTGAAAAGTCACACCATAGCCATTGTCACACATTTGAATTTTGCTCAATAGGTTATGCTTGAGACCATCCACACATAATATATTTTGTGCTTTGATCTTTTCATCCAAACTGAGTACACCCTTTCCTTGAATTTGTGTTGGAGCATTATTACTGAATGTGGCATTGCCTTTACTTTTCTCTTTTAGAAACAAGATATTATTTTTATCTCCAATCATATGCTTGGAACAATCACTGTCTACATACCATTTGCCTTCCGGATCATGTGAAAATAGAGCAAGTCCACATTCCTCAGTTTTCTCAGACTTTTGTTTCCACGTCTTCATGTTTCTTGGATGCATCGACTATTCATAGATATGTTCTTTAGATGAACAATGAAACTTACTTATGCACTCACTTGCCTTACGACTAAAGTTATTACATTTGAAACATTCAATTTCATTCAACAGAGGGAGGAAGTGATTTTTACTTCCAACAAAAGAATTTCTAGACTTAGGATGTTGATAATATTTAGATCTGAAATTTTCATCTCTTTCAACTTTAACAGTTCTACGATTAATGGCTTTATGTCCAAACTTGTGACACTCATAGTAGTTTCCATAGAACAACCTTGGGTACCTGAAATTTGAATTGATAGGATTGAATAGATTGATTTTACCTCAGTTGTTTTGATGGTCGGTTTATAGATCTTTGTACATGAACATTTGAGATTTTAATAGGCTAGCTCCATTGTTGACTACTTCTATGAATTGTCTTTTTCTTATCTTTATTGGCTCCCGTTTGAAGTGCCTTTGCATAGTCCTGAATGCTTTCGATTTCGGCGGACCCGGTACTGGCCACCCCTTTAAGAGTTGTTTTAGATTGGAGTATCTTGTTCATGCCTTATTTGTTGGAGATATTTGACTAATGAGAATTTTGTTTAGGTTCTTTGTTCCTTCAACAAATTTGTTCTCCATATCTATTTGAGCCTTGAACTTTTTTACGTCTATCCTCAAAGATACAACTTTTGTCTCTAAATTGTGGTAATTCTTTTTCCATTCAAAAATTTGTTCACCAAGGACCTCTTCTTTTCTTTTTTCTTCTTCCAGCTAGTGTTTCAACGGCATAATTTCTTCCTTATATCCTTTTGGGATCATTGTTTCTCGGTTATCTCTTATCTTAAAGCTTATTCTCTTCATCTAAATTAATACAATCCTTTTATGTTTCTTCTAAATGTTGGAATAGGTTATCCTGATTTTTAATGGGTTCTTCAAGTTTTTATTTTCGATAAGTAAATTATTCATTATTTGACCCATACATACCTTCTTTAGCTCGCAATAGTTACTCCTTTAGTTGTTTGTTCCACTTTCTGACTTTATTTAATTCATCAAGGGCACTAATAAGCTCCCCTTCAAGATCCACTATGCCTTCCTCTTCTTCCTCAAAATCTAATTCTTCTTTGGATTTAGATTCTAAGTCAAATACCATAAGCAAACATTCACCATGTTCATCCCATAGGATTCCTCATTGCTTGCTTCTAATGAAGAGTTGTCTTCTTTGGAGTTGATCAGGTGCTCAAAAATTATGCTCAAAAATCAAAGTGTTAGAATCTTGTTAAAATCAGGTTCAGATCGAAGAGCTCGTCATTTTGAATCCAATTATGTGAACGACACTTAAATCCGAGCTCGTATGTAGAAGTTAGAGCAAGTAAAAGATCAAGTTTGACTTGTCTACATGGTAGGATTGGGATGATGTGGCAAGGTCTTCAGCGAATGAGGAGGCACCAAGTGGCAGGTTGCCAGTGGCCCCCACATTTTGCTAATCGTAGTCGCAGCTGGAAAGCCATTACAAAATCGACCCCAGAATAGGCAGGGTTGTAATGTGATAAGGCAATCAAAAATCGCAATCACAATCAACAAGGGGAAGGTATTACGAAAATCGGCCCCCGAAGGTTGGGTTGCGATGCGATATCGCAATCGCATATCACAAGAAAAACAAGGCTGCTGACTTTAAGACCCCAGTTCTCTGTCCATTACAATAAGCAATAAGTTCCTAGACGCAATATATTTATGGGCCACAGTTTAAGTTCCGGTCAGATCCGTCGATATCGCATCACACAATCGCCACTTTGTTTACAAGATCATCTGTCAGGTTTTTACGCCGATTGTGATTTATGATACAGTCGACAGGTTATGGCCCGTAGCACGAAAAAATATTTACTCAATTAGCAGATTTTGGAGCGGAAACGAGGGTTTCTGCCGATTTTGCAGCAATTTGTGGAACAAATAGTGGGAGAACTAGGAGAATTCATAACTTCTTCAGTTCTTATCGAAATTGGATGAAAAAAAAGACTAAATAGCAATTTTTTAGTATTTTGAACACATTGAGATAGGTTGTAGAGGCATTTGAGCATTGCAAACACACTTTTGTTATAACTTTGAGCATAATAGAGAGGCCCAAGCATTGGAAGCTGGACCAAGAAGACGTAGCCCAAGAGGGGTTTACTCCTCATCAATCTCTATATTGTGTGTTATATTTTCATGTTCTTTGTTGTTATTTTGTTGTTTTTCAGCATATGTTTTTTTTCCAAAGAAAAAAAATGAACTTTTTATAAATTGATAAAAAGTTACAGAGTATATGCATATGCATCCAGTTTGTTGTATGATCCAATCAAAAAGCTACCCAGAAAAAAGCTACCTTTTATGTACTAGAAGCTGGGAGAAATATGCTCTGGAAGCCTGGGCTAAAAGATTTCAGCTCACATTTCCAGATTATCACTAATTTCATCCCATATCAAGCATTTCCAAGCAAGTATCAAAGTCACGCATCTATTCCTGGGTCTCCTTATTGAGGAAAACAACCCATTTTTCAGCATATGTTTTATGTTAAATTGTTTATAACATTTACATAAGAACCTCTCATTGGAATTAGTAAATTAAGAAAATAGTGTAACCTTAAGCACTTGATAAGCAAATGATAAGCATCTTGGGCTTTATTCTGAATGGGGAATTAACACAACATTACCAATCTGCTCCATCTTCAGATCAAGTTGGTATCAGAGCACTAGTTTTTTCTTACTAGATTTGCTTTGTGAAAGAAGAATTTAATTGTTTGTAAGTTTATGTCATGATTACAAGGTTAAAACTCAAAAGAGGTGAAGGAAAGCTTGTTTGAAGCCCTGAAGTTGGGTCAAGTGGAAGAAGAGCAAGGTTGCCAAATTTTTCTACACCAGTACATCCTCAAGTTGTAGAAGTTGCAGTTCAGTCTTCAGAGACCATGTCTCATGAAGGAGAACCTACAAACATGATAGAAGATGAGAAGACCTTCAGAATGGCTTTCTTTGATATGACAGAGATGGTGAAGGTCCTCTATGAAGAGAGGAATAACATATTGCAATGAGAAAGTTCCAAACCTCCCAAAGGAGAAGGCACTCCAGGAGGAGGTAATGGGAATGGAGACAAGCCTCCACCTTCTTCACCATCTTCTTCATCATCTTCTTCACAAGCATCTTCAGACTCTTCCATTAATACAACCCTTACTCATACTCATCATCATTCTTCAAAAGGAGCTGGAAAATCACCTCTACTTAAACTTGATGTTAATTCTAGTTGCCCGTGTATAATGGTGAAGTGAATGCAGAGAAGCTTGATAATTGGATTCGTTAGTTGGAGGTCTACTGTAGAATTCAGAACCTTCAAGAGGATGATATTAAAATTCAGTTGCCTTCATTGAGAATGGAGGGTGAATCACTCTTTGGTGGGAAGCAAGGACTCGAGACGAGATCAAAAAACATGGTAAGATCTATATTACTCGATTTGATTTCATTGCTGTTGTAAAAAGTCAATTCTACCATTTAGCCCATATGCAAAAAGCTATCATGAATTGGCAAAATTTCATACAGTTAAAAGGTAAAAATTTGCAAGAGTATACTCAAGAGTTTAGGAGAAGATCTCTTATGCTAGGAGTAGACTTGCAGTCACAAGATACTTTGCTAAAATATATAGGAGGTTTGCATAGCTATCTTCGACACACCATTCTTCTGTTTAATCCCATGAATCTTGATGAGGTCTGTGTTCAAACTACACACCTCGAAGTAAGAGGGAAAAATGTTCAAGAAGAAGTCATTCCAGAGTGGTGAAAAGTGAAAGAAATTTAAAGGAAAGTAGAAGAAAAATGCTTATGTTAAGAAAGAAGGGGAGAAACCTGTGTGAAAGAATTGTTCCAAAGAGGGCCATGATGAAGTGCTTTGTTGGAAGCTTCATCCTGAATTACGACCGAAGAAATTTAACAACAAAGGGAAACAAAAGACCAACATTGTTATACAACAAGACTAGGGGTTCTAACTCAGGGGATGAAACCAAGATTGCAGCCACAGTCACTAAGGGAAGATCTGTGGCAAAAGCAAGCAAAGACGAAGTTGTGGCAAGCACCAACGCAACAAATAACTCTAACAATGTTTCAAATGAAGAAAACATAATTGACCTGTTTCATATCCAAGTTATTTCCAAACACACCAAGATTGATATGATGTTTGACAATGGATCCCAGGCAAATTTAGTTTCTACAGATTTGGTCAAGAAATTGAATCTAGAAACCGTGCTTCATCATAAACCGTATCCGTTGGGTTGGATAATCAAGGATGCCAATCTTCAGGTCACACGGAAATGCATTTTCAGGTTTGTAATTAGTGCCAATTTTGTTGATGAAGTCGAATTAGATGTGGTGTCACTGGATATTTCTGGAATTGTGTTGGGAATCCCGTATCTATATGACAGGAAAGCTGTTTTCCATAGATTTGAGAAAAAATATCATTTGTTCAAAGACAGAGTGGAGTATATTGTGAGAGCCCATTGTAGGAATCATAATATGTCTTTGGCAAACGCAGGGCAAATGAAGCGACTGGTCAATTCTAGCAAGAGTCTCATGCTCCTTATGATCAAGCAAAAGAATGACACAGAGCATGGATCCTTTGCAGGCTATGACGTGAAGCTAAAAGTTGAGTTGGTTGATGTGGTCAATCAATATGGATACACATGTCAAGAACCAAAGAGATTGCCACAAAAAAGGGGAATTCAACACGAAATTCAGCTACAAAAAGACTGTCCACTCTCAAACATCAGTATGTATCGAATGTCAATTCTGGAAAGTTTAAAAATTAAGAAACAAGTTCAGGAATTGTTAGGTAAAGGTGTAATTCATCCCTCTACTTCACCATGTGGTTCACCAATTGTTTTGGTACCCAAGAAAGATGGAACCTGGCACATGTGTGTAGATTGTCGAGCTTTGAACAAACTTACCATAAAGAATCGATACCCACAACCCATAATAGATGATTTGCTAGATCAATTGAAGAGTGCAAAATATTTCACTAAATTAGACTTGAGAAGTGGATATCATCAAGTTAGAATAATTGAGGAGGATATTTGGAAGACTGCTTTTAAAACCAAACAAGGATTGTTTGAGTGGCTAGTTATGCCTTTCGGTCTTTGCAATGCTCCAGCTACATTAATGAGAGTTATGAATAATGTTTTAAGATCCTTTATTGACTAGTTTGTAATTGTCTATTTAGATGATATTTCGATATTCAACAAATCACGAGAAGAGCAGGTCAAGCATGTGAGGAAAGTGTTGGATGTCTTGAAAAAATAATAGTTATTTCTAAAGATGTCTAAATGTGAATTCTGGAAACCTTCCTTAGTGTATTTGGGCCACATAGTTGGAGGAGGTGAGCTGAAGATTGACCCCTCTAAAGTTTCGGTCATTATGAATTGGTTAATACCCAAATCAATCACAGAAGTAGGGAGTTTTCTAGGAGCAACACAGTATTGGAGGAAGTCCATTGCCAATTTCTCTTCCATAGTAGCTCCACTACATGCTTTGAGAGTGTGAAGGTTGACTTCTAGTGGGGAGGCAAACAACAAAAACCATTCGATGCTTTAAAACAAAAGATTAGTTTAGCCCCAATTTTAGCATTGCCAGATTTGAAACAACCATTTGAAATACAAGTGACTACGCCATGGGTGTAGTTTTTTTTACAACATCGTAAGCCCATTTCATTTCATTCTGAGATTTTTAATGGTGTTGTTATTAATTATCGTACATATGATAAAGATCTTTATGCATTGGTGCAAAGTGTGAAGAAACGGAAGCATTACTTGATGGGAAAAGAAAGCATTATTCACACCAATCATCAACATTTGCAATATCTGCAATCTCAAACAAAATTGCAGCAATCAAGGCACGTTCGTTGGATGGGATTCTTACAGCAATTCCACTTGGTAATCAAGTATAAGAGAGGTATTTATAATAGAGTTGTTGATATGCTTTCTAGAGCAGTCGTTAATGTACCCATTTTACTCAAGAATAATTCTATTTTGCTTGAAAGTTATGTTGAACAATACGCCCATGATGTCGACTTTCAAGAGGTATATTCAAACCTGAGTCAAGGCCACCAAGTTGATGGGATAGACTACCATGTACATGATAATTTGTTGTATCATTTAGGAAAACTTTGTGTTCCATAGGGAGAGAGAGTATATGTCACAAGGGAAGCACACACTTCTCTTATTGTTGGACATTTCAATGTAAGTAAAACAGTGGCAAATATTCAAAGGTATTTTTACTGGCCTTGAATGTTTGAAAGTGTGTCACATTTTATCAGAGGTTGTCCATTGTGTGCAATCAATAAACCTAGTAATAGGAAACTAGGATTGTACACACCACTTCTAGTGCCTTCACGTCCATGGGAGAGTGTTTCTGTGGATTTTGTAGGAGGTCTTCCTTTATCAAGAAAAGGTCATGATTATTTGTATGTGGTTGTGGATATGTTCAGCAAGATGTGCATATTAATGCCTTGTAAAAAACAAATTACAAATGAACAAACAACTCAACTTTTCTTTCAAAATTTATGGGTTCATTTTGGATTACCTACTTCTATTGTAAGTGATCAAGATTCCCAATTTGTTGGGAATTTTTTGTCAAGTTTATGGAACTTGATGGACATCGATTTGAAGAAAAGTATAGCCTTATGTTATCACCAAAATAGGACCCTGATAGGCTACCGATCAGACTATCTTGGTGTAACTATTTCAAACCAATCTTTTAGCTAAGGCTTAGCCTCCTCAGCCTAAGAGGGCTCTCTCAAAGGGTTAATGATATTGATTAAAGATATGGATAGATGGCTAACTCTATGGTCTGTGATTTTATAGGTTTATAGGTTGAAAGATGAAGGTTGGCTACCATTGGGCTATGGAGTCAAAGTACGTTTCAGTACCTGAGAAAGATCAGCGTAACATGAAAGTCAGGGCATAGAGAGTTTTAACATAAAAGCAAAACAGAGATATAATATAGAGAACACCGCCTACAAACACATGAAGGAAGTTAGAGCATCATTGATGAGTTCTAAGTAACATGTATTCATACCACTGCAAGTAAGTGAAAGAGGAAATCCATAAGACAATAGGACATTAAAACTCTCTTTGAATCCTGAATAGTGAAGCCAAAACAATCTACCTAGCATGGAATTCAAGGCATTATAGAGTTCAAGTGCAGAAATGAAAATATAAAACAATGAAACACAATTAGTTTATTTATGAAAGAAGTCAGAGCATCATTGACGAGTTCTGAGTATCATAAGTAAACACCACTGCAATGTAAGTATTGGAATATGCCATCAAAATAAGAACATACAAGAACTCTTCATGAATCTTGAGTTGTCTAAGTAGAAACTTTGCATTAGGTTAAAGATATACACAGTCTACACATAGAGCAGCAGCTGAGACAAAAAGTCTCTAACCCCTTGCTAATTCGATCTCTTGATTTATATATAGCATTTACAACATGTATTCCCTCATCCCTCATCAAGAAAATTCGAATTTCTATTATTGACACCTATTATAACCATAAAACAGACTATTAAATACAAGTGACAGCTAACTGATTGTCCTAGATTCCTAATACAATTAGGAGTACAACTCCTTGTTATGACTAAACCACCTTAACTAAACAATGAATGCATTCTTTGACAGTCGCAACCTCATGAGGTCGAATTTGATGATGCCTCCCACGTTGTTACCTTACTGCTGATGATAAACCCTAGAAATTAGGGAACATGTTTCCCTATTTTTAGGTTTAGGATCCTTGAAAATTAACACATAGGACAGAGCCTTTATTTTCTCATCCATTGCATATTTTACGAAACTGAAGGAGGTTTTTGTAGTCCATACTATCTAGAACAAAAAACTCTCTTGGTTTTTAAAAAATCTTCTCCAGCTGTCCAGAATCTATCCTTGAAAAACATGTGTAAAACAAGAAAAATCTGTTCTCTAAAATTAGGGTTTCAAAGAAAGCTTAGTATCTCCCAACTGATAACAATTATGAAGAAAGTGAGATAGGTTATTGTAGCTGGAGAGTTTATGAAGAGAAACCTCCTTCAGAATTCCAAAATATCTTTTCCTGTGACCAGAAACTGTCTTTGAATATTAGGTGTAAACTGGGAAATTCTGATTTCTTAAAAACTGCACCTACAGCAGTTTCGTAGCGCAAGTTGAGTCATCCATTTCTCCCATATCATAATGAATTTGAAGAAACTGAAAGAGGTTTTTGTATTTCAGTATGTTAGGAATAAAAACCTCTTTCAGTTTTCCAAAATATGCTTTCAGTTGCTAACGAGACCTTCTGGAAGGTTACTACTTAAAAAAAAATATTCTGCTGAAAAAGGCTGCTTCGGTGATTTCGTAGCGCAAAACTGGTTTTTTACACTGTCTGCGCTACGAAAACGTGGATTCATAGCTAGTTTCAAATTTTTTTCAAAATGGATAAAGACATGACTTTCAAAACATGATATGGGACCCATAAAGTGTAAAACAAGGTTGTTGAACTTTATTTGATGATGGAAATGAGACTCTAACCCTATGACTTAGACTCTAAAAACATAAAAGTGACTTAACTACCATCTAACATTATGACTTAGGAACAAATGTAAACTATTCAAGTTTTAGAGAATTTTGGGTGATAACACCTTCCATCCACAAACAGATGGTCAAACTGAAGTAGTTAACATGACAATTATTCATTTGTTAAGAAGATATTGCAACAAACATCCTAAGTTGTGGGATGAACAGTTGCATTATATTCAACATGCTTACAATTGAGAAAAACACTCTTCTACTCTAACTTTTCCTTTTGAGGCATGTCTTGGTTATTTTCCTAAATCGCCTTTGGATTCCAGTTTTGAGAAAGATGTAACTATAGATGGACATAGAGACATAGATATAGTAAAGAAATTCATTAAGCAAATTCAGTTGATTCACCAAATAGTTCAAGAACAACTAGAAAAGAGTCAAGGAAAGTATAAAGCAAGGCATGATAAGCATCGTGTAGATCATCAGTTTCAAGTAAGTAATGAAGTTTCACTTTACATTAACAAGGAAAGGCTTCTAAGTGAAGGTAAAAAGTTGAAACCAATCTGTTATGGTCCATTTAAAATTATGGAAAAGATTGGTAATAATGTTTTCAAGTTTGATTTGCCTTCATATATGCAAATTTATTCCATTGTTAATGTTAAAAATTTGAGATTGTATGAGCTTCCTTTGATTGAAGACCAAGGAGAAAGTTTACAGATTCTATAAATTGAAGATTTTTCTTTAGAATTCCTTGATGTGCTTCAGCAAGATACTATACTTGACAGAAGAACAAGGACAACAAAAAGGGGAAATATTGATTATCTTCAAGTGGGTCTCAAAGGTACAAATCCAAAAAAGGTCAAATGTATTGAAGAGGGGAAGGTGAGGGAACAATACCCTCATCTATTCAATAATTGAATATAATATTTTGGGGTCCAAAAGGCTTCCAGTGGGGAGGAGTGATCAGGTGCTAAAAAATCAAAGTGTCAGAATCTTGTTAAACTCAGCTTTAGATCAAAGATCTCATCATTCTGAATCCAACAGTGTAAACGACACTTAAATCTGAGCTCGTATGGAGAAGTTAGAGCAAGTCAAAGATCAGGTTTGACTTGTCTACATGGCATGATTGGGATGATGTGGCAAGGTCTTCAGCGAATGAAGAGGCGCCAAGTGGAAGGCTGCCAGTGGCCCCCGCATTTGGCTAATTGTAATCGCAGGTGGAAAGGAATTACAAAATCGTCCGCAGAGCAACCAGGGTTGCAATGCAATAAAGCAATTAGAAATCACAATCTCAATCGATGAGGGGAAGGTATTACGTAAATTGGCCACTCGCAGGTTGGGTTGCGATGCTATATCACAATCGTATATCGTAGGAAAAACAAGGCCGCAAGCTTTAAGACCCCGATTCGCCACCGATTATGATGAGCGATAAGTTCTCGGACGCGATATATTTATGGGCCACATTTTAAGTTCCCGTTGGGTCTGCCAGTATTGCATCGCACAATTACCGCTTTGTTTACAAGATCATCCATTGGGTTTTTATGCCGATTGTGATTTGCGATACGACCGACAGGTTATTGCCTGCGACGCGGTGAAATATTCGCCCGGTTAGCGAATTTTGGAGCGAAAATGAGGGTTTCTACCAGTTTTGGAGCAATTTGTGGAACAAATAGTGGGAGAACTAGGAGAAGTCATAACTTATTCCGTTCTTATCCAAATTGGATGAAAAAAGAGGCTAGATAGCCATTTTTTAGTATTTTAAACTCATTGAGACATGTTGTAGAGGCATTTGAGCATTGTAAGCACACTGTTTTTATAATTTTGAGCATAATGAGAGACCGAAGCATTGGAAGTTGGACCAAGGAGCCGTAGCCCAGGAGGGCTGAACTCCTCATCAAATCTTTATGTTTTGTGTTGTATTTTGATGTTCTTTATTGTTATTTTGCTATTGTTCAACATATATTTTATGTTAAATTGTTTATAACATTTACATAAGAACCTCTCATGGGAATCAATAAATTAAGCAAATAGTGTATCCATAAGCACTTGATAAGCAAATCATAAGCATCTTGGGTTTTATTCTAAATGGGGAATTAGCACAACATTACTAATCTACTCCATCTTCAGATCAGGAGTAGAGCCCCTTTTTCTCAAAACATTTCTTTTTATGGTATTTTTGAGTTTTCTCTCTATACTTTTGGTCCTTTTCCTTCTCTAGCTTCTTTGATCTGGTATAAGGACACTTAGAAGAAAAATTCCCAACCCTACCACAGTCAAAGCATTTGAAGGGTAACTTTCCCTTATACTTACTTGAGTTGTGCTTTAATTTTCGTACAAACTCAGCCAACTCCTGATCTGATTCACAGCTAGAACACTCTTGGTGATATTCACGTTCCTTTGTCTTCTTCAAGACTTTAAATGCTACTTACTTGGCTCAACCTTCTCTTTTCCTATTTTCATCTCATAAGTTGTAAGGGTTCCATGCAATTGCTCCATTATGAGAGATTTTAAATTTGGCATCTCTTCTATAATTGATATATTAGAATTAAATCTCATAGGCAAAGATCTCAATACCTTATGGACAACAAATTCATTCTTGAAGTCTTCTCCAAGTCCCCTAATTATATTTGCTACCTCATCAACTCTAAAAAAATATTTTGCTATGTTCTCTTCTTCATTCATTCTTAAGCTCTCGAATCTCATTCTAAAGGCTTGAAGTTTGGCTTGCTTAACTTTCTCATCTCCTTCATAACTATTCTTGAGCTTGTCCCACACTTCCTTGGTAGACTGACAATGCATTGCTTTTATTGGTTCAAATTGATTGAGGCCAAAGAGAATGGCGTTTTTGGCCTTTGCATTGTTCACATAAATATTTCTGCCACCTAGATCTATTGGAGGGTTTGTTGAGACTGCATATTCAACTAACATAGGGCTCCAAACATCTACACCTAAAGATACGAGGTAGGCTTCCATTATGACTTTCTATAATACATAATTTGTACCATCAAAGTTTGGTATCTCATCAAGTGCTCAAATTTATTCTCAAAAATCAAAGTGTTAGAACTTTGTTAAACTCAACTTCAAATCGAAGAGCTCATCATTCTGAATCCAACGGTGTGAACTACACTCAAATCTGAGCTCGTACGCAGAAGTTAGAGCAAATCAAATTTCAAGTTTGACTTGTCTACATGGCAGGATTGGATGATGTGGAAAAGCCCTTCAACGAATGAGGAGGCGCCAAGTGGCAAGCTGCCATTAGCCCCCGCATATCGCAAATTGCAATCGCAGGTAGAAAGATGTATGAAATCAGCCCAGACATAGACAGGTTGTGATCTATCACATATCGCAATAAGAGAAAAGGGTTGTGTTTGTGATGATTCTGACTGTAATAACAGAATTGTGATTTGCAATGGACTGCTCAGACCGATATTTTATATATTCTAGTTAATACTCATGTCGGGGTTCGCGATATCGCTATCACAACATCACCACTGTGTTAACAAGACCTTCAACCCGCTAAACTTCGCTGGTTATGATTTGCGATACGACCGATAGGTTATGGCCCGTGACGCGACGAAATATTAGCCTGGTTAGCGGATTTTAGAGCAAAAATGGGGGTTTCTACCGGTTTTGGAGCAATTTGTGGAACAAATAGTGGGAGAACTAGGAGAAGTCATAATTTTTTCAGTTCTTATCCAAATTGGATACAAAAAGAGGCTGAATAACCATTTTTGAGTATTTTGAACTCATTGAGATAGGTTTTAGAGGCATTTGAGCATTGTAAACACACTTTTGTTGTAATATTGAGCATAATAGAGAGGCCCAAGCATTGGAAGCCAAACCAAGGAGACGTAGCCCATGAGGGGTGGACTCCTCATCAAATCTGTATGTTGTGTGTTGTATTTTTACGTTTTTTGTTGTTATTTTGTTGTTGTTCAACATATGTTTTTATGTCAAATTGTTTATAACATTTACATAAGAAACTCTCGTGGGAATTAGTAAATTAAGCAAACATGGTGAATCCTTAAGCACTTTATAAGCAAATGATAAACATCTTGGGTTTTATTCTGAATGGGGAATTAGCACAACATTACTAATCTTCTCCATTTTAGATCAAGTTGGTATCAGAGCATTGGTTTTTGCTTACTAGATTTGCTTGTGCAAGGAAGGATTTAATTGTTTGCTAGTTTTGTGTCATGCTTACAAGGTTACAACTTGATAGAGGTGAAGGAAAGCTAGTTGGAAGCCCTGAAGTTGGGTCAAGTGGAAGAAGAACAAGGTTGCCACAATCTCCGACACTAGTTCAGCCTCAAGTTGCAGTTGGGTCTCCATAGATCATGTTTCATGTGTTGATTTGGGGTAGCACCGGATGTGCTCCAACTATGAAATTTGGTGGAGAGGTTGGAGGACATGAGATTTCCAATACCCAGAAAGGGTTTGGGAAGATTCTAAAAATATTAAGAGATATTAAAATAATTAATATTTTTAATGGAGTTCCTAAGTCTAAACTTAGGGAAAATAAAATGTTAATGTGTGTTAATATGAATATGTGTTAGAATGGTCCAAAAGACATGGATCAAGCCAGATATAATCTTAACCATTGATTAGGGACTTAATATTGGCTATTGATATGTCAACAGGAAAGGTATAAGAGGAGGCTTGAGGGTCACTTGGAGAATACACAAGAGTGATCAGTCATTCTATTCTCTAGAGTGGGGTTTGCTAAGAGAGATAGAATCAATGATTGGAAAAGCAACTGAGGGGCATTGAGTACAAAGAAACAGAGAAGGTAGAGATTGTGTCGAGAGAGTAGCGCAATAGCCAAAGAGAGTGACGCAGAGCCAGCAAGGGCTCACGCAGGGCCAAACAGAGGCATCCAAGTACTACGCAAAGCACCAGAGAGGCTAGCGTGTCTGACACAGAGGCCCAAAAAGCTTACGCAAGGCCTCTTGGGGCTAACGCAGGCTAAGAAAGACTAACGCAGAGCCAACGTGAGATAGAGAGGAGCTGACACAGTCTAGATTAGGCAGACACTGGGGTTGCAGAGCAATTTTGTGCTAAGGAGCTGCTGAAAGGATTTTCCGGGGTTTCAGCCAGGAGATTTCTCTCAAAATGTGAGGTATAGTTGTTAAGGAAATTCTTTGTTGGGTAGGCCAATTTCGATACCTAGATTGTACTATTTCTTAATAAGAAAATCCTTAGAGAGTTGTACTAGTTTTCTCGCATTGGGTTTTTCCAGGGACATTAGTCCAAAAACAATGGTGTCATGTGGTGTGTTTGTTCTTATTTTGTTTAGTTGTTGATCTGTAATATGTTGAGCATGCACTGGTGTTTATTTTTAGTATTTACTTTGTAAATAACTTGTTAAAGAAAAATAACAAGTAGGTAGGAATAAATCAGAAAAATTGCATGAAGGGTTTCTAAACTAAGTAAACTTAGAAACTTCAACAAGGTATCAGAGCGTGATTGTAGATCATAGGAGGACTAAAAGACATCATCCAAGAAGAGAAATAATAGCAGAAAATAGTTGTCCCGAGGTGACCGAAGTTGTTTCTAGCAGCGTAGAAGCCAAGAAGTGTGACACAGAGCCAGCCAAAGCCACGCAGAAGAAACCGGGAGCTGCGCAGAGCCTCAGAGAGGCCAGCATTGCTGACACATAGGGCGAGAGGGCTAACGCATACCCAACATGAGGCAGAGAGGGGCTGACGCAGTTCACAAAGAGGCAGTTGCTGGAGTCTAGAAGGCTGCAGAAATATTGCAAAGTGGAGCTGGTGAGGCACTGTAGTCAAAAAAATACCTAACAGAGCAGGGCCAGAGGTGTTGTTACCGAGGGTTTCTAGCAGAGGAACCTAGATCAGCAATGCAATTACATAAGACGATCAGAGTAGGGGGCATCTCGACAAGCGGCATAAGGATCTTCAGGAGGGAAATCAAGACTCAGAGGGAGTCTGGAAGAGAACTTCCAGACATGAAGTAGAGACTCAAAGGAGTCAAACAAAGAACTTCCAGGAGGGAAGTAGAGAAGCATCATGGCACTACACGAGGTAAGAGACCAGGATAAACTCGACGAAGCATCGAACTTTGCAGTCTGGAAGGTCAAAATCTTATCAATGCTTGACATGAATCCTGTCAAGAACTTCGCCTTGAAGGTTATAGCTATCCCAGTTGATCCTAATGATAACGACAAGTATGAAGAGGCAATGGTGAGGGCCAAGTGCATTATCCTTGATAGGATCAAGGATCATGTGGTACCACATATAGCCGAGAAGGAAATGACAGTTGAGATGTGGGAGGCTCTCAAGAGCCTGTACCATCATACTTATGTGCAGACAAGAATGCTGCTCAAGAACTAGATGAGTTCATATCAGATGAAGAAGGGTCAGTCGATTGACACCTTCCTTGGAGGACTGAATGAGATCTGAGACCAGTTGACTGCTATAGGAGTAACACCGGATCAAGAGCTTATGGTGAGGACAACCCTGAATGTTATCTTAGAAGATTGGGAAGTATTTGTCCAAAGTATCCTGGGCAGAGGGACTCTCCCACATTGGGATGAGATGTAGGCAGCTCTTCGTCAGGAAGAGATTAGATGACAGTTGAATATAGGAAGTAGTAGCAAAGGGACCAAGGTCAAGCAAGAGGAGGAGGATGTGGCCCTAGCATATGAGGGAAAGCAGGAGAAGTGCAAGAAGAAAGATCTCTCCAAGATGAAGTGCTTCCACTATGGGGAGATGGGTCATTATGCGACCCAGTGCCCAAGGAAGAAGAGTAAGGGAGAGTCTTCCCAGACTAAGGCAGCGCCCGCACGAGCAGAGAAGCAAGTTTTGATAGACGATGATTGTGCCATGAGTGCACACGCGCCACTTGAGCGGAATTGGAGAGACATCAAGCTGTAGTCAGGCGGACTACAGACAATGAGGGGCAGGATCCTTGAGGTACCCGACCTCTTGGATTAGACCTTGCTACAGGAGCCCCGACGAGGAGTAGCAGGACTAGTTGAGTGGGTAGAGATGGATGTGGATGGAGCGGTAGAGAGAGCTATAGTGCAGGAGTCTCGAGACAACGTAGAGCTAGCAAGTTGTAGCAGTGCGAGAGGCACAGGAGTGTTGCACCAGTGCAGGAAGGCACAAAGAGGTGTGCAATGGTGTGAGATGCAGGGAGTTATTGTAGCAGTACAGAGGTCAGAGAGGGAGCACTTGTCAGTGGCAGAGGGAGCTTCAGCATCAGAGGGTGTTTCTAACCCATCATGGAGGTCAGATGGGAGATTAGTTACTTACTTCTTAGTAACTAAGTTGCAGTGCAACAGTGGGAAGCATGATGCAGCATGATGAGAGGAGGTGCAATGTGGATGAAATGATGGGAGAAAGGACCAGCAACAGGATGGATGTAGAGGGAGTTGTCATACAAGTGCAATAGTGGCAGTGGCAGAACCATGGGCAACAGTACAGGAGGAAGCAGTGCAGAGGATGTTAAGCAGGAAGGCCTAGTATTAGCACAAGTACCAATGCTGGATGATTAGAGTAATGCTCAGTGAGGAGTATTGCGAGAGCACAGTCCTCGCTAAGAGGGAGTGTTGGTTTGGGGTCGCATCAGATGTGGTCCAGCCACGAAATTTGGTGGAGAGGTTGGGGCACATGAGATCTCCAATACGCAGAAAGGGTTTGGTTAGATTCTAAACAGATAAGGAGATATTAAAATAATTAATATTTTTAATGGAGTACCTAAGTCTTAACTTATGGAAAATAAAATATTAATGTGTATTAATATGAATATGTGTTAGAATCGTCCAAAATACATGGATCAAGCCAAATCTATTCTTAGTCATTGATCAAGGACTTAATCTCGGCCGTTGATATGTTAATAGGAAAATTATAAGAGGAGGATTGAGGGTCACTTGGAGAATACCCCAGAGTGATCAATCATTCTATTCTCTAGAGCAGGGTTTGCTAAGAGAGATAGAATCAGTGATCGAGAGAGCAGTTGAGGGGAATTGAGTGTAAAGAAACAGAGAAGGCAGAGACTATGTCGGGAGAGCAGCACAACAAACAAGGAGAGTGATGCAGAGCTAGCAAGGGCTCATGCAGAGGCAGCCAAGTGCTGCGCAAAGCACCAGAGAGGCTAGTGTGTTTGATGCAGAGGCCCAGAAAGCTGACGCAAGGTCTCCTGGGGCTGATGCAGGAAAAGAAAGACTGATGCAAGCCAAGAAATACTGACGCAGGGCCAGTGTGAGACAGAGAGGGGCTGATGCAGTCCAGATTGGGCAGACTCTGGGGTTGCAAGAGCAGTTTTGTGCTGAGGAGCTACCAGAAGGAGTTTCCAGGGTTTCAGCTAGGGGATTTCTCTCAATCTGTGAGGTATAGCTGCTAAGGAAATTCTCTGTTGGGTAGGCCAGTTTCGCACCAAGATTGTACTATGATATTGCTTAATAAGAAAACCCTCAAATAGCTGCACTGGATTTCCCGCATTAGGTTTTTTCGGGGACATTGGTCCAAAAATAATGGTTTCATGTGGTGTTTTTGTTCTTATTTCTTTTAGTTGTTGATCTGTAATATGTTGAGCACGCACTGGTGTTTATTTTCAGTATTTACTTTGTAAATAACTTGTTAAAGAAAAATAACAAGTAGGTAGGAATAAATCAGAAAAAGTGCATGAAGGGTTTCTAAACTAAGTAAAATTAGAAACTTCAACATCATGAAGGAGAACCTACAAACATGGCAGAAGATGAGAAGACCTTCAGAAAGGCTTTCTTTGATATGACAG
This sequence comes from Pinus taeda, assembly GCA_000404065.3. Taxonomy (NCBI): domain Eukaryota; kingdom Viridiplantae; phylum Streptophyta; class Pinopsida; order Pinales; family Pinaceae; genus Pinus; species Pinus taeda. The sequence goes on along the minus strand of APFE031657472.1, from coordinate 40,044 downwards.
AGATGGTGAAGGTCCTCTATGAAGAGAGGAATAACAGATTGCAAGGAGAAAGTTCCAAACCTCCCAAAGGAGAAGGCTCTTCTGGAGGAGGTAATGGAAAAGGAGGTAATGGGAATGGAGACAAACCTCCACCCTCTCCATCATTTTCTTCATCTTCTTCTTCACAAGTATCTTCACACTCTTCTACTAATATAACCCTTACTCATACTCATCATCATACTTCAAAAGGAATTGGTAAATAACCTTTTTTAAAGCTTGATGTTAAATTCAAGCTGACTATGTACAATGGATAAGTTAATGCAGAAATGTTGGATAACTAGATTCGTGAGTTGGAGGTGTATTGTAGAATTTAGAACCTTTAAGAGGATGATATCAAAATTCAATTGGCTTCATTGAGAATGGAGGGTGCAATGCTCGTTTGGTGGGAAGCAAGGACTCGAGACGAGATCAAAAAACATGGTAAGATCTCTATTACTTGGTATGATTTCATTATTGCTATAAAAAGACAATTATACCCTTTAGCTCATATCCAAAAAGCTATCATGAATTGGCAAAGTTTCAGATAGTTAAAAAGTCAAAATGTGTAAGAGTATACTCAAGAGTTTAGGAAAAGAGCTCTTATGCTAGGAGTAGACTTGCAGTCACAAGATACTTTGCTGAAATATATAGGAGGTTTGCAAAGCTATCTTCGACACACCATTCTTATGTTTAATCCCACGAATCTTGATGAGGTCTATGTTCAAGCTACACACCTCGAAGCAAGAGGGAAAAATGTACAAGAAGATGGTAAGAAGAAGACATTCCAGAGTGGTGAAAAAGGAAAGAATTCTAAAGGAAAGCAAAAGAAAAATGCTTTTGTTAAGAAAGAATGGGAGAAACCCGGGTGCAAGAATTGTTCCAAAGAGGGTCATGATGAAGCACATTGTTGGAAGCTTCATCGTGAATTATGACCGAAGAAATTTAACAATAAAGGGAAACAGAAGAAAAATGTTGTTGTACAACAAGACTTGGGTTCTGACTTAGGAGATGAAACCAAGATTGCAGCCACAGTCGCTAAAAGAAAAGCTATGGCCAAAGCAAGCAAAGATGAAGTCGTGGCAAGCACCAGTGCAACAAATAACTCCAACAATGTTTCAAATGAGAAAAATAGAATTGAGTTGTTCCATATTAGAGTTATTTCCAAACACATCGAGATTGATATGTTGTTTGACAGTAGATCCCAGGAAAATTTAATTTCTACAGATTTGGTCAAGAAATTGAATCTAGAAACTGTGCCTCATCATAAACCGTATCCGTTGGGTTGGATAACCAAGGATGAAATTTTTAAGGTCACTAGGAAATGTGATTTAGGTTTGCTATTAATGCCAATTTTGTTGATGAAGTCGAATTAGATGTAGTGCCATTGGATATTTCTGGAATTGTGTTGGGAAGCCCATATCTATATGATCGGAAAGTCGTTTTCCATAGATATGAGAACAAATATCATCTGTTCAAAGATGGAGTGGAGTATATTGTGAGAGCCCATCGTAGAAATCTTAATCTATCTATAGCAAGTGCAGAGCAAATGAAGCAACTGGTCAATTCCAGCAATAGTCTTGTGCTCCTTATGATCAAGTAGAAGAATGACATAGAGCATGAATCCTTTGCAGGCTTTGATGTGAAGCTGAAAGATGAATTGGTTGATGTGGTATTGTAGTGGCTACAACTACCCTCCAAAATTTTGGCCTGCACCCAATTTTGGAGGCTCCCTTGAGAGTTTCACTTGATGATTGCACATACTCGGGTTCACTCCGTGAGCTCGTGTGAGTCTTTGCATTCCCCTTGCTTGTTCATTTCACCAAGTCTTGCATGTTGATGTCAAAGTCATACTTGCGAACATGTTCTGATAATGCTCAAAGTCTTTGCTTCGTGTGTAGTTGTTGTCTTCGCTATGAAAACATTTGTCACGCTCGCACACGAAGCCACATTCACTATCGCACAAGCGTCGTCACGGTCGACCAACGATCAATCACAAGTGTCACGCTTATTGCTTACACCGTCGGTCAGTCATATTGAACATGTGTGTTTAGATGGTTTGAGTCGTCTCGTCGTCAAGTCATGCAAGTATGTGTTTGCAAGATCACATATGCATCTTTCACTCGTTCACACGCTTAGTCATTTTTTTGAAGTTCTGATGACCGGACTCCCCTCTGATAGTCGAACCATCACCCTACCATCTACTCGATCGACTGTCACCCAGAATAACACAGAAGCACCAAGCAAGTCATTTTAAACTGTGTTGCTTGCAAGCAAATCAATCAGTCTCCATGCTGGTCAACTAGAGAGTTTGACCCCACAACCACCCCGGGACTGACTCCCTTAAAAAATTGCACAGAGGCTACAAGCATTTCCCACTCTGCTGATTGATAAAATTGCGCAGACAGGCCAGAAAAACACCCAGTGCCTGTCCTTATCTCTCTCAGAAAATTGCACAATTTTTCCAACTAACCCTCTCGATAGTGGACAAGCTGCTCATCCAGAAAATTACGCAATTTTCATGAGTAGGACCTCTACTGCCCAACAATCTTCTCAACTCAGAAAATGAGTAGAGATGATCAGCAGACCAACTTCCCAGCATTAGTGCAGTTTCTCTTGCCAACAGCTCCCCATAGCAGACTGGCAGTTCCCTCCAAGAATTGCGCAGTTTCAATTGCCAAGCTCCCAGTAGCTGACTGTTAGTTCCCCTAAGGAATTGCGTAGTTTCTGATGCAAGTGACCCAACAACCAGCTGCTAGTTCCCTCTAGGAATTGCGCAGTTTTGGCTGCCAAGATCCCAGCCCAATCATCCAAAAAATTGTGCAATTTTTGTCTACTAAGCCTCCCTGCATCTTGGCTTGTCCCCCCAAAAAATTGTGAAGTTTTTGCTACCAAGCCCTGCTGCCCACTCGTTTTGGGAACTGCACAGATTTTTCCTGCCCAGCCTTGCTACAGCTTAGACTGTTCCCTTAAAAGACTATGCAATTTTTTCCTCCAGCTGAGCCATACCTCACAGACAGTCACTGTCAATCTGGATTGCCCATCTTCATCACCCAATGACTCTTTCACAGTTTTCATCAACGGTGCCCAAAGCCTCCATCTCGTCTCACAACCTTGTAACCTCTCCCAGTCAGCTGCATCTGAAATGATCATGTATCATGGTAGATTAGGAGGTTTTTGGATTTGATGTCGTCTTGTCATGAGTGACTGCAGGAACATGTATACAAAGAAACATGGCGCGACGATGAATGGGATGAACAAAGGGGAGCACATGCAAAAGGGCGGGTTCACCAACGAACGAACAAATAATGCATGCAAAGAGATGTGATTGCGAACGGACGATCATGCAAAGATGTGTTCACAGATGGATGGATGAGTAACCATGCAAGAAGTGCTCATGGATGGAAAAACGGACAAACATACACCTTTCATGAACACACGAACTTGTCAAGCATTCCAACATACAAGCAAGGAGCAATGTGCAAAAGCAACATCAATCGAACCAACAACCATCAAAGACTCCATGCACTTTTCCATGTGGGGGTGAAGTTGTGACACACCATGAGGACATCCATCACCCAACACCGACATGCACATCAGCAACAACATGAATGTACCAGCATTGTCATGTCGAGTCATGTCATGAGTCATGTCATCTACATCTCTACTGTGGGCCATATTGTCTATCAATGTAGTGTAACATGGAATTCCAAGAGACCAACTTGTTGTACAAAGAGTCATGTAAAGTCGAAAAGTCATGGAAGTCAAACCATCATGAGGGTAGTCGAACAACCACAAGGGTTAATTTCACCCTTAGCTATAAATACCCCCTCATTTGTACATGCAAGGGACCTTTTACCTCAACTCCTCCCACATAGCCTTGAGAGTCTATAATATTTTCTTTAAGGAGTAAGCAATGGCTCCAACACCCCTCACACGGGGTTAGTGATGTATGGTGTAATGATGAGTCTTGGAACTTTCACTTAATTTAGAAGCTTGCCAACAAGCCACCACGTTTTCACACATTTATTGTAATTGTTGTAAGACTAATCTTAAACACTTGTGATGCTTGTTGCTTTAACCTGTGTTTCACACTTTAATTGTTTCATTTGTTGTAATACGTAATCTATTAATGAAAATGTGTTATATATGTTGTTAACGTTGTCTCTCTCGTGGTGGCTACCTTCCCGAACATCAGACAAACCTTTCACATAAAACTTGTTGTAACAATCATCACACTAGTGCAGACTGATCCGCTGAGTGTCATACGTGTTATCTTCCCTTGTGTGTTGTGACTGTCGCATCTGTGTGGATTGTTCCACCGGAAGTTGTGCACGTCTTGTTGTGTTGTGTGTTCCTAGCAGAGTTGGGACTTCTCCCAATCGACTTGGGAGTCACTCTCACACTCTCCCTCTATGGTGAAAAAATCATTGACAAAAGTAACACTTACAATCTCCAGGCACGTGAACCTCACTTCTCGAAGATGAAGAATACCACTCTCTTTTGTTGATAAGCAAGAGTTGAGGCAAATCTTTAAGATAATGGCAACCGGGCCATCATATCGGATGGGACTCCCACACCAAATGGTGTGAGGTCTAGTTGGGACTTCATATGGGGTGGTCCCTTGAATGTTGGCGGGTCCAACATCATCAACATTTCTGGCGCTAGAAGGAGGGCAACCAATTGTATATGGTTGAACATCCTCTCACACTCATTCATGAACCATCTAGTCAAGGCAGTAACTCACACTCCCTCCCACCTACATGTGACTCTGTAGATAGTTACTCCTCACCTCCCAAGATTGAACACAAGATTTTGTATCATCAACTTCGCTCCGTCCGTCCCATCACTCGCCAGTTCACAAAAGAAGTTGGACTGATCCCAGGCATACAACATGTTCCATATGCCTCAAGAAAGGAAAAAGCCACTCTTACAGGAGTTGTTGTATCATCGGTGGAGGAAGTAGTCCTTGCCACACTTGAAGGTCTGATAGAAGCTATTGAAGACTGAGAGGAACCCCCAGTCTTCTGGCAGGGTGAAAAAGACACTCTTGTGATCTTGAGATCAGATTTCGATATAGGAGGTGGAGGGGAAGGCAGCAGAGGAGGCGGAGGTGGAGACAAACCAATGGATTCAGAGCCGAAACCATCAAGTTCTGAAAGAGAGGAGGATGAAGAAGAAGAAGAAGAGATGCTGACCCAAATCTAGAATGGATGACTAAGGGACCATTTCCTCTCCTGGGTGTCATGCATAAGATGCCGAAGTGAGTGGAGAGAATGAACGTCAAGTTTAACCCTGACAACATGGTGAAGGCAAAAGATCACTTGGACAACTTCTACCTGCAACTGCAGATCCTTGAGGTATGGTATGATGATGTAGCATGTAGATTGCTTCCATGTACCTTGGATGGTCATGCACCTGCATGGTACCATAGCCTTGCACCGAACTCTACACATAACTGGGGTGTGTTCTAACGCATGTTGCTTGAAAATTTTGTTGATGGCAAGGCCCCAACCATGATGCTCAAAGAATTGGGAAGCCTAAAGCTGGAGGGAAAAGAAAAGGTAAAATACTTCAATCAGAGGTTTACAAACATATTGAACAAGTTTGCAGCGGACACTAAACCTCATGACTCCATCATTGTTGATTACTACACATCTGCAGGACCAGCGTTGCCCAATTCGTCAAGCGAGCTGCGAAACCAACACTCTTAGAAAACTGCAAAGAGGCTATTGCTGTTGAGAAAGACCTACACGTGATTGGTGTCATGAAGGATGACAAATTAGCAAAGGACTCCAAAGATGCGAGCAGGAAGTCCCAAGCGATGGCGAGTAAGGATAGAGATAAGGAAGCGACTGATATTGAAACCCTCACTCGCCTGGTCAAGAATGTGACTGCAAAAGTGTCCGAGCTCAAACAACGGAAAACAGACACATTTGCAACCAACCATCCACCCAGGCAAAGATAGGAAAGCAACAATCGACTCGCTCCAAAAACTACGCAGAGCTTTGTCTTCCAAGTTGAACAGTGTGCAGATCCTAAATTCTGTTCATACCATGAAGAACATCACCCCGAGAACTCTTTTTCGGACTGGAAGCGAGTCATGAACTCTATATGCAGTCATACTTTCAATGCGGAAAACAATATGCAGGAGCAGTCGGAAGAAACTGATGATGACGAAGAGGTTTCACTTGATGAACAATCAAGTTCTGGGCATGTGGTGAACTCATATCAATGCTTGCAAGAAAGGTCGAAGACAAACATCAAGAAGCAGCCCTAAAAACAAAATGATCGATACAATCTCAAGAGTAAAGGGGCTCCCCTTACACTTTGGGAAGCATGAGAAAAGATGAGACTATTGATGACGAAGGTCGATCCACCGGCTGCCCCAAAGCAGAAAACACAAAACAAGTCTAGGAAGACAGCGTTAGACAAAAGTACATCCATGAGCAGCAAGCTACAGAACACTACGCTAGATGACACGAACATCCGTTCTACCCCAAACACCTCGGTGAGTCTACTGCCTCTGGAATACAACATTGTAGATGACATGAAGAAAACTTGAGCAAACATCAATTTGTTCGAGTGAGATAAGATCTAGAATCAGCGAGACATCCTGCAGTGTGCATTGGGATAGACAACAACGGACAACGTAGCCTCTACCAGCAAAGGGGCAAGCACACCTCCCGGATCACTTTTTACTGTGCTCAAC
>APFE031657472.1:0-30530 GCA_000404065.3 Pinus taeda | reverse complement strand
CAACAGATACTGCATTTCATGGCCAACACTGACGTCTTCAAGGATGTAGCAATAGATGATGACGAGCACGAGCGCTCTTTGCAAGCATAAGCTGGTGACAAGAAAGGCCAGTTTATCATGAAATGTGTGGCAACATTGGAAAAGATTTATGACTTGCAAGAACTTTTTCAGGGGCCAAGGAATAGCAAGACCCATAATTCCACCATGAGGCACGAACTGATAAACCTGGAAACAGAGCAAGATCTGAAGTTTGTCAATCTTGGTGCATGTTGTACACAACAAGAGTGGCAAGCCTTTGTCTGCTTCTTCAAACAGTACCGAGATGTCTTTGCGTGGATGTATGATGATATGAAAACTTATGACACGCAGATCATCCAACACATCATCCCGATCAAAGAAGGGGTCAAGCCATATCAACAGAAGATGAGGAAAGTACATCCATCGCTTGAACCCCTCATACAGAAAGAGCTCACTAAGCTCTTGGATGCAAGAATCATATACAAAGTTCTTCATTCCACGTGTTTCAAATCTTGTTCATGTATGTAAGAAGTCCAGGGAAATCCGCTTGTGTGTCGATTTTCTAGAATGTAAATCGCACTTCTGACAAAGACAACTACCCAGTGTCGTCTATGGACCACATTTTGCAAATAGTATCTAGGGAACAAATGTTTTCTCTCCTTGATGGTTTCACAGGATACAATCAGGTTTTGGTAGCAGAACATGTCAGACTTAAAACTACTATTTGTACCAAGTGGGGTATGTTTGTTTACAGGCAAATGTCTTTTGGGCTTGTGAATGCAGGTGCAACCTTCCGGCGCGCCATGGACATCTCTTTTCACGGACTCATCAGACAAAATGTAGTGGTATACCTCGATGTTGTGACCGTGTTATCAGAAAGATGAGAAGACCACATACACCATCTGAAGAAAATTTTTGAGCGATATCAGAGATATAGGATTTCCTTGAATCCCAAAAAGAGCATTTTTGTAGTGTCTAAAGGGAACCTTCTTGGATACATTGTCGCCAAAAGTAGGATCAAGGTGGATACGGACAGGGTCCAAGCTATTACACAGATCCCTTGCCCAGTCAACAAGAAATCCATGCAGTCCTTCTTGGGCAAGATAAACTTTCTCCGGAAGTTCATCTCGGATTATGCGCAAATAGTTAAGCCCATGCAAGACATGATCAAGAAATATGCAGTCTATAGTTGGGGAAAGAGGGAAAAGTATGCATTCACCTAGATCCAGCAAGCCATTGTGGAAGCACCTGCACTTTACAGCCCAGACTTCAAGAAGGAATTCCTGTTATACACCTTCACCTCCTATAATTCACTAGCCATAGTACTCACTCAGAAGGATGAGATGAACGATGAATGCCCAATCTCCTTCATAAATGAAAGCATGTAGGGACCAAAACTCAACTACCCCACCATTGAAAAGAAAGACTATGCAGTTTACAAGGCAGTGAAACACTTCAGGCCCTACTCGCTGAAGAACCACTACATAGTCTTCGTGCCTCACCCAACAGTTCACACATTGCTTGTACAACAAGAATTGGGTGAACGACGTGCGAACTGGATGACAAGCTTGCAAGAGTATGATCTTGAAATCAAGCTAGTTCACACGATCAAAGGACATGGGCTTTGCAAACTTGCAACTGAAGCGGTACATGCACCGGAGAGTGAAGAAGAGCTTGCTGGCTGGGAGTAGGAAATTGAGATGTATGATATAAGGCGAGCCACACCCACTGAAGATACAACCTCTTGGTATGCAAATGTGTACCAGTACCTTGAGTACGACACCGTACCCTCTCACTTTTCCATCAGACAGAAGAGGGCATTGCGCCTTAAAGCCTTAGGATATCAGTGGGTGCACATAGTGCTTTATAGGAAGCACAGTAATGGTGTTTTTCTCAGTTGCCTGGAGGAAAATGAATCAGAGAAGGTACTTCAAGATCTACATGACGAACCTACCAGGGGTCACTTTACAGGAAGCATCACTGTGCACAAAGTTATGTGAGTCAGTTTATACTGGCCCACATTATTTAAGGATGCACATGCTTATTCCCGCAAGTGCCTGGTCTGTCAGTGATGCATCGAAAAAACACAGAGATCAGCAGCCCCACTGCACCCCGTTGCAGTGACCGAACCATTTCAATAGTGGGGCCTGGACATCATTAGGGAAATCATCCCACATTCGTCAAAGCAACACTGCTACATTCTAACAACAACTAATTACTTCATGCGGTGGACAGAAGCAGTTCCGCTCAAACAAGTCAATGACCAAGAGGTCAGGAGCTTCCTCCAGCAGAACATCATCTCACGCTTTGGCATTCCAGTATCACTTGTTTTTGATAATGCAACTTGCTTTTCATCTTTGAAACTTTATGACTTTGCATTACATAATGGTATTGTGCTAAAGCGTTCATCTAACTATTACCTGCAAGGAAACGATGTTGCAGAGTCCACGAATAAAAACCTCATCCGTATAATCAAGAAGACCGTTTTATCTGAGCAGCGCAACTGGCATACCACCCTGAAGAATGCATTATAGGTTGACCTTGTAACACCCAATAATTCTCTGAATACCTCATCGTACTTCCTGGTCTATGGAAAAGAAGCCGTCCTTTCACCAAATATCTACTTGCCTGCACTTCAGCTTTCCAAGGATCCCAAGGCAAGACTTGCGAGCCAGTTCAGCACAGGATGGATGCTCTCCATAAGATTTAGGAAGAAAGGATGAAAGCAAAAGAAAAATTCACACTCCACCATAACTGTATCAAGAGATGGTTCGATAAGAAGTTTGGAGGAAAAGCTAACTTCGATGTTGGTGACTTAGTTCGGAAATGGGACAAGCCCCATGAAGACAAGGGCAAACATACGAAGTTCTAGTCCCTGTGGGTTAGTCTGTACATAGTCCACGAGAAGCTTGGCCCACACGCGTATCGTTTATAACCACTTGACAGGAGGATTGACAACCTTCCTATCAACGACCAAGATCTCAAGCACTATTTTCAGTAGGTCGGGCCGTGCCCTGTGCCATGTACATAGCCTGCTTGTTGATTGTTGTTTCATCTTGTTTGCTTTGCTTACTACCTTTGATTTTACTTTGTTTGTTCTACTTACTATTTTTGTTTACGTTTGTTTTTTGTTTTCTTGGTATATTAATATTTTTGTTTCCGGAAATAAGTGTTGCCAACTACTACGTTCTGGCTTTTGAATAGAGTGTGTGGCTAAAATTTGAAGAGACTTGTGACAATGCAAGCACTTGGCCAATCTTGTGTCTCTCTTCTCTGTTCCTGGTTATAACCTTCGGCCGATGAAGTCTTGACGGAAAATATGAGCCATCTGCGAGGGAATTTTTGGTCCAACCATGAACCTGTGTCCACACTGGGAAACCCCATGCCTTCACTTAGCCTTCTACTCTGTGTGTTCAAGCTCATCCAACTAGTAGGAACGGAGAAGGGGAAATCTAAATGAGCAAACCTAGGTCAGAGGTCTTACATGCTTCTCTAAAGGACCAACCTCTTCTGCTATTAATAAGTTGGGATCCCTATATCGCCCAAAAAATAAATAAGTGCTTATGCACAGTCCTCTTGAAAAAATACAAAGGAAAAAGGAGAGAAAGGCTTCCTGCGCAGAGAGGTGAAGCATGCAACTCCATCGGGGTACTGACTAGGCTTGCTTGCAGTGGAGAAATGCGTGTGTTCCTGAGTGACTCCACTAGGGTATTGTCCAAGCCTGTTGGCAGTGGAGCAACACCAGAGATGAAAACTTATACTTTGAAAATCTTCAACTTGCGAGCTAAACTACCCTTCCTGAACTTGAAACACTGTGATCAAGATGAAATTTTGATTGTGCTTGATTGAGTTGGAAAAAGGTGAGCCATGTATGTCCATGGGGTAAGTGGGGAAGTTGAGTTAACCCGCAAAACGATTCAATATTCACTGAAAGACCAAGGCCCTGTGCTAGCAATGAACCAAAATAGAGAAGCTAAAATTCTACCAGTGTGTCGCCAAGTGTTGTAGCAACTACAACCACCCTTCAAATTTTTGGCATGCACCCAATTTCAGAGCCTCCCTTGAGAGTTTCACTTGATGAGTGTACACAATCGGGTTCACTCCGTGAGCTCGTCTGAGTCTTCGTATTCCCCTTGTTCATTTCACCAAGTCTTGCATGTTGATGTCAAAGTCATGCTTGCGACCATGTTCTGGTTATGCTCAAAGTCTTTGGTTTGTGTGTACTTGTTGTCTTCGCTATGAAAACATCTGTCACACTCGCACATGAAGCCACATTCACTATCACGCAAGCATCGTCACGGTCGACCAACGATCAATCACAAGTGTCACACTTGTCTCTTACACCGTCGGCCAGTCATATTGAACATGTGTGTCTCGATGGTTTGAGTCGTCTCGTCGTCGAGTCATGCAAGTGTGTGTTTGCAGGATCACATATGCATCACATATGCATCTTTCACTTGTTCACACACTTAGTCATTTTGTTGAAGTTCTCACGACCGGATTCCCCTTTGATAGCTGGACCATCACCTCACCATCGAATTGATTGACTGTCACCCACAACAACGCAGAAGCATGAAGCAAGTCATTTCAAACTACGTTGCCCGCAAGCAAATCAATCAGTCTCCATGCTGGTCAACTGGAGAGTTTGACTTGGTAGCCACCCTGGAGTGACTCCCCTGAAAAACTGCGTAAAGGCTGCAAGCATTACCTGCTCTTATGACTGAGAAAATTGCGTAGATAAGTTGGACAGACACCCAGTGCCTGTCCCTGTCTATCTCAGAAAATTGTGCAATTTTTCCAGCCAGCCCTCCCGACAGTCAACTGGCTGCTCATCCAAAAAATTGTGCAGTTTTCATGAGCAGGCCCTATGTTGACCATCAGTCTACTCAACTCAGAAATTGCACATAGATGATCAGTAGGCTGACTTCCTAGCATCAGTGTAGTTTCTCTCGCCAGCAGCTCCCAGTAGCAGACTGCCACTTCCCTCCAGGAATTGTGCAATTTCTGCTGCCAATCTCCCGGCAGTTGACTACCAGTTCCCCTCAGGAATTGCACAGTTTCTGCTACCAGTGACCTAGCAACCAACTGCCAGTTCCCTCAAGGAATTGCGTAGTTTTGGGTGCCAATCTCTTGGCTCGGTCCTCAAAAAAATTGCGTAAATTTTGTCTGCCAAGGCTCCCTGTAGTGCAACCTTCCTGCAACTCCGCCTTCTTGCAGCCCAGATTGTTCCCCTAAAAAATTGTGTAATGTTGTCCTCCAATTGAGCTAGACCTAGTGGATAGTCACTGTCGACCTGGATTGCCTATCTTCATCACCTAATGACTCTTGCACATTTTTCATCAGTAGTGCCTAGAGCCTCCATCCCGCCTCGCAACCTTGTTGCCTCTCTTGGTCACCTGCATCTGAAATGATCATGTATCATTGTAGACTAGGAGGTTTTTGGATTTGATGTCGTCTCGTCATGAGTGACTGCAGGAACAGGTATACAAAGAAACATGGTGCGACGACGAATGGGATGAACGAAGCGGAGCAGATGCAAAAGGATAGGTTCACCAACGGATGAAGAAACGATGCATGCAAAGAGAGGTGCTCACAAATGGACGATCATGAAAAGATGTGTTCATAGACGGACGAATGAGAAAACATGAAATATGTGCTCACGGACGGACGAACGAACGAACATGCACCTTTTTCAAACAAACGAACTTGTCAAGCCTTCCAACATACAAGGAAGGAGCAATGTGCAAAAGCAACATAAATCGAACCAACGACCATCAAAGAATCCACGCACTTTGCCATGCGGATGTGAAGCTGTGACACACCATGAGGACATCCATCAACGAACAACACTATAGCTCGACATGCACACCAGCAACAACACAAATGTACAAGCACTGTCATGTCGAGTCATGTCATGAGTCATGTCATCCGCATCTCTACTGTGGGCCATATTGTTTATCAATGTAGTGTAATGTGGATGTCCAAGAGACCCACTTGTTGTAGTGTAACGTGGATGTCCAAGAGACCCACTTATTGGAATGTTCTGCCAAAAGTTGTGCACGTCCTACTGTGTTGTGTGTTCCTAGCGGAGTTGGGAGTTCTCCCAATTGACTTGGGACTCAATATCACCCTCTCCCTCTACAATGAAAGAACCATTGACACAAGTAACACTTACAATCACCATGCACGCAAACCTCACTTCTCGAAGACGAAGCAGACCACTCTCCTGTGTTGACAAGCGAGAGTTGAGGCAAATCTTTAAGATAATGGCAATCAGGCTATCATACCGGATGGGACTCCCACACCAAATAGTGTGAGGTCTAGTTGAAACTTCATACCAGGGTGATCCCCTAAATGTTGGCGGTCCAACACCGTCAACATGTGGTCAATCAATATGGAGATGTGTTTCAAGAACCAAAGGGATTAGCACCAAAAAGGGGAATTCATCACGAAATTGAGCTAAAGCAAGATTGTCCACTCCCAAAGATCGGTATGTATCAAATGTCAATTCTGGAAAGTTTAGAAATTAAGAAACAAGTCCAGGAATTGTTAGATAGGTGATGAAGTTTGGATTTACGTTAGCAAGGAAAGGCTTCAAGGTGAAGGTAAAAAGTTGAAACCAATCCATTATGGTCCATTTAAAATTCTGGAAAATATTGGTAATAAGGCTTTCAAGCTTGATTTTCCTACATATATGGAAGTTTATTCCGTTGTTAATGTTAAAAATTTGAGATTGTATGAGCCTCCTTTGATTGAATATCAAGGAGAAATTGTACAAATTCCATCAATTGAAGATTTTTCTCCAGAATTTCTTGATGAGCTTCATCAAGACACCATACTTGACAGAAGAATGAGGTCATCAAAGAGGGGAAATTTTGATTATCTTCGAGTGGGTCTCAAAGGTACACATCCATAAAAAGCCAAATGGATTGAAGAGGGGAAGGTGAGGGAACAATACCCTCATCTATTCAATAACTGAATATGATCCTTTTGGGGTCCAAAAGGCTTCAAGTGGGGTTTGTAATACTCTTCCACCTACGATATGTGATTGTGATTAGATCGCATCGCAACCTGTCTGTGTCAAGGCCGATTTCATACATATTTCTCCCTGTGACTGTGATTTACGATATGCGAGGGACAATGGCAGCCTGCCACTTGGTGCCTCCTCATTTGTTGAAGGGCTTTGCCATGTCATCCAAACCTGCCATGTATATAAGTCAAACTTGAATTTTGACTTGCTCTAACTTCTGCATATGAGATTGGATTTGAGTGTATTCAGACCATTGGATTCAGAATGATGAGCTCTTCGATCTGAAGTCGAGTTTAACAAAATTCCGACACTTTGATTTTTGAGCATAAAATTGAGCACTTGATCAATATCTTACTTGAATAAGCATCCTAACTTTCTTTTCTAGCCATGATCCCTATCGATCTACCATCAGTGGTTAACTTGTTCTTGAAGGAACCAAGCTATGGTACTAATTGTTGAGAATCGAGAATTACTGAGAGGGAGGGGGTGAATCAATAGTTTACAATTTTTTTATTTATGTTAAGCACTTAAACTTTTAACGGAAAACATTGAATGAACAATTGAGAGACAAGTAATCACACAATATTTGAACAAATTGATACAAAGTGGAAACCCTTCCCAGAGAAAAACCAACAGATCTTGTTTTTATATTACGATGTGAATCCAAAGCACCTACTGAGATTACTTCACTAATTTGTGAGCACCTACTCATAGGAGGCCCCAACCCCTTTCAAATTAGTAAGCCCCAACTTGCCTAGAGGCATCAACTTCTTATAATTGTAGGCCCCTACTTGCTTCAACCAAGTGTTATATTTTTCATACAAATTTCAAAATGGGAACAATGGCCTACATTAGTATTACAAAATAAATAAAGACTCTGATTTGTTGTCTCTCTACATCTCCCTCTTCTCTGATCTTCACACTCACTTAGTTGTCCTTGCCTCAGTTGCTTTGATTATGTTGCACCCTATGCTCCTCACTACTCATACTCATCAATGGAAAACAACCATACAGATTCTTCTGCATAGCTCTCTTTGTTGTTCCACTCTATTCTGTCTCATACACAACTCACACATTCACATATCCCACACACACTATACTATCAAACCTAAATTGAATAATATACTACAACACTATATATAGAGTATCCTCCAACCTTGTCATGTAGTTTTAGAACCACATTAAATTAATGAGAGCTTGCATAAAAGTAAAGAATGGAGGACAAAACCAATAATCATAATTACACATAATGATTTATTGCATGATACCATTGATCCTTAAATTCTAAGTATGGCATGTTCACTTACCAATTAAATGACCATAGTGCCTTATTAGAGTTTTTCAACTGAACTCTATTATCATTTGTCCAAGACTAGAGAAATCCCATTACTGTAACAAATGTGTTACACTAACCGCATTAATTGTGTGATGCCAGCAGACTGACATCCCTTCATAAATCCCATGTGGACCTATGGTTATGCGCACAATCATCTATCAGAAGTGTTATTGATGCACTATCGCCTTAAAAACCTGGCTATACAACTTTATCGGAATACAAAGGAATACATGGGAAAACTCGAGAAACCCACAATCAAAAGCATAAGGTTGGAACTCAAAAATAATTCAACCGCATTCATAAATCGTCAGGTCCACCTTTTTCATATGCCTTATTTCTTTTAACACCTCGGGACAACTTATGTTATCACAACACATGGAAATACACTGAAACACATGAAAAACCCGACTGGAAGCTTAAGGCCGGACTTTAAAACTATACATCTGCAACTATAACTCCATCGGGTCCACTCCTCCAATCTTGCCACAACGCTACCGCCATCCTTCATTATCTCCGATCTCCGATTGGCGCTCATCGCTATCGGATTATCGACATTTCCATTATCCACTATCACTCGACCGTTGCACAACGCGATTAGTGATTAAACCTCCACCATTGATCTTTTTCCCGATCCAATGGCCGATGTTAAATTGCAAGTCGCAATCGAAGTTGGCAAAGGGTTAGGGTCCCATCCTTTCACCCAGACTTCTGCCGATGCGATATATCGGCGATTGCTCATCACATAGGCTTAAGTCCTGAAGTTTGCCGCATACACATGAATTTCGCTGACGCGATAAAGTGGCTCTGCTCTCCCTAATTAGATCTGGTCTGTTGATCTTATATATCCAACGGCCACTGTGCCTTCTCGCAACTATTCCCTCAGGTCTTAATCTCGCTTGTTTTTGATGAAATCTGTGTTAAAACACGAGTTCTTCCATACTCTGTTTTGCACTACCATTACATTCCTATATAACAATAAACTATGATACCTTTGAAGCGATGACTGGGTTAAAACGACTCAGCCACTGTTATAACACTATGGACTGTAATAAGGCATTTGACGCTGCGTTTTATAACTTTAAAGTGTAAAAACAATGTAGAATGCCTAATTTATTCCGCAGGAAAATATACATAGAAAAGCGAAGGATTTCAATAGAAATGGCCCATTAACACACACTAATATTTTATTGAATACAATGAGTTACAGAGTCTCGGCCCTCTGGTTCGATTACAACAATAAAAGACCATGTTTAATATTGAAATCCTCGCCCTCTCTTACTCGACTCTAACCTCTCGATCTCTCTAGCTCCTCTAGCTCCTCTAGCTAACCTCTGAATTATACAAAAAGATCACAATTGATACAAAAGTGGATTCATGAACCAATTCTGGTTCAAATCCAGAAATCTCTCATTCTCCCCTAAAGAATCTCTTCAACTCCTCTCTTTTCTCAACAAATGCTAAATCAAGCTTTCAAATCCCTCATATCCTATTCAAACCAAATAAATCTAATTGTTTGCCCTAATCTCCACACAGGGAGGTTCACTCAGCCATTATACCCTTTTTCTCATATTCGACAATAAATAAACACTTTCACACATTTAAATAAATAAAATTAACTAATCTATTGTCTTCCAACCCTTTGTTAGTCACAACATGTGATCATGCCATCACATTGCTGACTAGGCCTGAATGCTCCTACATCAGACTCCCAAAGTTGAATGTTTTCATGACCTCCTGGTCATGTGTTTCTTCTGCTGATCATTTAGTATCCCAAACTTTACTTTGTAACTGGTCATTACTTTCATCATGCTGCTAATTTAGTTCTTCTGCCATTGTCACTTCTGTTCTTCCAGATTTCCAAATTTTATTTTGTTGCTGTCCTCTTTCCTTGCTGATACGAATTCCTTTAGTTAATTTCTCTTCCTTGTTGTCCCTCTTCTTATCTGACTTCATCTTCCACAATTTCTCAATTTCATCCGTACCATTTTCTCTTAATTGAACTCCACTGACATCTACTTGCTGTACATTCTCCTTTACCATATAAATTATAAAATTTATGTCCAAATCTTCTTCACCTCTGCCATTTACAAACTGTTTTTTGTACTCTACAACTTCTCTTCCATTATCATTATAGATAACCATTTCCTCTATGTTATCAGGTTCATCTAATAATCTTTCCAGAAAAATACAAATTCCTTCATATTCAATAAGCATGTCATTTGCATATGACTCCTCCTTCCTGTATAAAACAGAATTTCCATCACAATTGTCAGACTCAAAATAACTATGGTTTTCAATCTTCATAAGTAATTTTGCCATCAAATCTTTATATTGTCCTTTTGCATAAGTTATGAAATTGTCATCAATTTTCATTTCCATACTTTCCTCTGCACTATACAGTGTTCCTTGTTCTAACACAAGACTATCATTCAACAATTCATTAGGTAGGATTTCTTGGAGCATATCATTGTGAAGTATCCTTTCATCTTCTATACTTATACCATTGCAACAAAATGATGTTTTATCTTCTCCTACAACAGAAACAAAATTCTGTTTTTCTAAAGCTTCTTCATGGTTTACAAATTCATAAAAATAATCTACTTTAAAATCACAGAATTCCCGAACTTCTGTATTTGTCAACATCATCTTATATTCCTTCATAATTTCCATAATACTTTCATTTTGATTCTCTATTGAAGATATTTCATTCTGGTTATCGTCACAGACTTTCATTTTCTTATCTTCAGCTTCTTTAATCATGACAATTTCCCTGTCAATACCATCATTCTCAAAATTATTAAATACATGCTCAAAATATCTTTTTGTTTTAGCCATTTCTTCCAGTAATCTCACTTCTTCATCAACATGCATAAGCACATTGTCCAATTGCTGTTCTTCACCTGTCAAACCTAAAAACATACACAACATGTCAGTTTCAAAATTACAAGGCTCTTCATTTGAAGCCTCAATGATCAGATCCTCATGCTTCTCTGAACTATTCTGGTAGTTCACTAAGTTATTGAGAAATTCTTCCTCAACATCTATGACTTCTTCCTCATCAAAGATAAATTCTGGGACTATAGCTTCTTGACTATGCTTGGCAAATTCATCATAGGTTTGTAGAATACCTTCCTGTTCTACACAATTTCTTCCAACACTCAGTTTATCGAGATAAGATAAGAATGTCTCCTCCTCTTCTATGATAAGACTTTGATCTTTCAAACATTTCCTTGACTTAACTTCTTCAGCTAATTTCTCTGTGTTAGCTTTCCTTCTCTTCATTTCATAAACCTGCAATGCATCTGTTTCCTTTCATGTTTCCATTTCCCATTGGTCTTCTATCCATGCTAAAATTCCTTCAAATATGATCCAATATGCTTTTAATAAGAGGGGACACAACCATTCAGCCATACCTTTTAATTTCTTCCACCAATTGAAGTCTTGAAAGTCTCCATGCATCTCCTTTTGTGTTTGTCTTGCCTTTGCCTCTCTCACCTTTTCATACACATGTTCAGCTTCATTAGGCTGCATACCTGCAATTTTACATTCACAGAAGTAATTAATCCCAAAAATATGAGATTCTCTTGTATGTGAGGATGCTACCAGCACATTCCTCTCATTCTCAACTGTTCAGAGTATTAATATCTCAGCAAATAATTCTCCGACAAGCCATTTAAATCTTTTTTCCACATAAAATCCTTGTTTCCATTTTTCTCTAATTCCTTTCAATACCAGCTTCTTCAAACGACTAAGTTCTGCCTTCATCTCAACCAACTCTATGTTCCTTTATTCTTTACTCATTCCTTTGAGTCCAACTGCTTCATCACTCTTTTTCCTCTGCTTCTAACTTTCCTCTGTAGCCCTGCCATGACTAACAATAGTCAGTTCCATTTCTTCCTTTGGTGAACTTTCATTGTTCACTAGTGAGCCGCAACTAGCCTTTTTCATTGGTGACATGTCTCCTTCATGCCTCACCAAACTTTCCTGAGTTTAGCCTTTTGGCACCTATTGGTTCTTTCCTCGAACCTTTCACTCACTAACAATTCTACCCAATGCTCCTCTTGCTGGAATTGTTATCTTCTACCCACAATCACAATTGTGGAGTTGCCTCAACAACTTCTACCAACCACAGTTGGAAGTTGTTCTCAGCTTCTCTCGAACATTCCTTGCTTTAGGCTCTACATCTTCAATTACTCACTTCCTTCTTTTATTCAGTAATTTCATTTATTGTCAGGTACTGTCACCTTTACTCATCTAAGAGTTCTTCTTGCTCTATCTTCTTTAACATAGCTCATATGCTATGATGCTGGTACAACTCATTCTACCTTTAAGCAATTCCACTTACCTGCACAATCTTATCTCAAGATACATCAAAGTACCTTTCAAACCCACAATATTTCTCCAAAGATGTCTTAAAACTAATTCCCATTCCATCGGTTAAAACTTTGCCAAAGGATTCATTTGTTCACTATTTCATTTAAAATTTTCATTCAAAAGTCTTCATACAGTCAACAACTATTTCCCATTTTACTTTTCATAATGGACTCTTCAGCTTTCAAGATCAATTAAGATTAGATCTGAATTTCAATTTTTTTACCAATTCATGATAGACACTATCAATTCCTTCTGATAACTTGTTTGTAAGCAAATCCTGTTTTGCTTCTACAAATTCCAAAATTCATTCCTTGTAATGGCTCTCTTTTCAGATCTATTGAATCCAACCTTCAGCCGAATTGTTCCTTCATCTATCAATATCATTGTCTTCAATAATTCTTTAAGCTATCCTCAATCATTCTCAGTTTTCACAAAATTCTTCAAATCATTTAAATGAATTCAACACCATAAAAAACCACTCTTCTATTTAGCTTTAACTTCTAAACCTTTCATTTCAATTTACCTTTTAAATCAAACCAATCATTCCATCAACTTACATGGAAATTTCATTTTCTGACAAGAAAACATCTTCTCCTTTGAAGTTCCAATACCTTGTTGCTCGTTAGACATTCAAAACACATCTCTGCAAAATTATCAAAATAAACATTCTTACCAGACCTTCATCAGAAGTTCAGTGCTTCCCCATTCCGATCTCAGTGTCCTTTGTAGTCTGATCCCCATCTATATCAAATTCACTTTAGTGCAATTATACATATGTTGGAATTAAAATTCAGTCTCTCAACCAATCTCTACAGTGCATTGATCTAGCTCTAATACCAAAATGATGCCAGTAGACTGACATCCCTTCATAAATCCCATGTGGACCTATGGTTATGCCCACAATCATCTATCGAAAGTGTTATTGATGCACTATCACCCTAAAAACCCAGCTATACAACTTTATCGGAATACAAAGGAATACACGGGAAAACCTGAGAAACCCAAAATCAAAAGTATAAGGTCGGAACTCAAAAAGAATTTAAACGCATTCATAAATCGTCGGGTCCACCTTTTTCATATGCCTTATTTCTTTTAAAACCTCAGGACAACTTATGTTATCGCAACACACGAAATACACTGAAACACATGAAAAACCTGACCGGAAGCTTAAGGTTGGACTTTAAAACTATACATCCGCAACTATAACTCAGTCGGGTGCGCTCCTCTAATCCTGCTACAGTGCTACTACCGACCTTCATTATCTCTGATCTCCGATCGATGCTCATTGCTATCGACATATCGACATTTCCATTATCTGCTGTCACTTGACCGCTGCATAACATGATCAACGATTAAACCTCCAATGTTGATCTTTTTCCCTATCTAACAACCGATGTTAAATCGCAAGTCGTAATTGGAGTTGGCAAAGGGTTAGGGTCCCGTCCATTCCCCAGACTTCCGCCAATGCGATATATCGGCAATCGCTCATCGCATAGGCTTAAGGCCTAAAGTCTGCCGCATACACATGAATTTCGCCAATGCGATAAAGTGGCTTTGCTCTCCTCGATTAGATCTAGTTTGTTGATCTTATAGATCCAATGGCCACCGTGCCTTCTCACAACTATTCCCTCTTGTATTGATCTTTCTTGTTTTTGATGAACTCTGTGTTAAAACGCGGGTTCCGCCATACTTTCTTTCGCACTGTCATTACATTCCTATATAACAGTAAACTATGATACCTTTGAAGTGACTACTCGGTTAAAGCGGCTCAGCCACTGTTATAACACTATGGACTGTAATAAGGTATTTGACGTTGTGTTTTATAACTTTAAAGCATAAAAATAGAGTAGAATGCCTGATTTATTCCGCAAGCAAATATACAGAGAAAAGTGAAGGATTTCAATAAAAACGACCCATTAACACACACTAATATTTTATTCAATACAATGAGTTACAGAGTCTCGGCCCTTTGTCTCGATTACAACAATAAAAGACCCTATTTAATCTTGAAATCCTCGCTCTCTCTTATTCGACTCTAACCTCTTGCTCTCTCTAGCTCCTCTAGCTAACCTCTGAATTATACAAAAAGATCACAATTTATACAAAAGTAGATTCATGAACCAATTCTGGTTCAGACCAAAAATCTCTCATTCTCCCATAAATAATCTCTTCAACTCCACTCTTTTCTAAACAAATGCTAAATCAAGCTTTCAAATCCATGATATCCTATTCAAACTAAATAAATCTAACTGTTTGGCCTGATCTCCACACAGGGAGGATCACTCAGCGATTATACCCTTTTTCTCATATTCGACAATAAATAAACACTCTCACACATTTAAATAAATAAAATTAACTAATCTAATGTCTTCCAACCCTTTGTTAGTCACAACATGTGATCATGCCATCACATTGCTGACTAGGCTTGAATGCTCCTGCATCATTGTGACATGTTTCTTTCAACTAATGCAGTTCATTCATGTGTCATGTTTGTTTTTCTGGCATCAAATTATGATACAACCTGTTTGATTTAACAATTTTGGTATATCATCATTTTTTAGCAGCATCTATAGCTATATCTCCAAAATTAGCTAACTGCTAAACTGAGCCATTGCCACCAAATATGGCATTTTGTGCCCTTAATTACTTGCCTTCATATGCCCAAGGGGATAGGACCAAAGGCCTAATTAATCAGTGTTTAAAACCACAGCTTAAGGCTCAGGAGGTATTTTGGTTTCCCAATCATCGACTAGCCAACTTAATGTGCACTTGAGTCTTCCTGCGTTGGGTTCCACACTAGTCGAGAGGTCTGGGGGGTCGACCCATTTACTTTATGTGCACGTGCAGTTGTGTCTTCCTTCTTTTGGTCCAACACTAGTCGAGAGGTCAGGGGGGTCATCCCACTTCCCTTCTATCCACCTGCACTTGCTCATGACTAGCCCAAAGTCCCAAGTAGCTCAAGACACTCGAATTCAAGCCATTTTTTGTTTGGGCCTAAACAAAGGTTCATTATCAAATCTAATAAGACGAGAAACTTCACCAAAACACACCCTTGTTGCAAAACTCAAAGTATTTGCCACATCATCATGTTGGCATCATTTGTGCAATGTGTCCCTTGTTGGTAGTGTCATGTGTCACCCGGAAATAGGTCACTTAGGCACCTAAAAGGTCCAAATCTGCATTCCACATGTCCCATGACTTGGGTACCACGTTAGCCTATGTTAAAATCATATCGCCATAAGGGCTTGTGGGTAGAATAATATAAGTCAAGAACCTTGAGTCGTTGACCCTTTTAACCTATGGGACTTTGATCAGCCATAAATTTTGATCCCTTTGGAGTTTTTCAGGCTGCCTTATACCATTGGAAAGGTCTTTCCAATATCTGTCCATTTGAGCACATTGTAAAGGAAAATGAGTAGATCCCCTATGGCATAAGTGCCTTAAAATACTGGGCCACCCAACCATCATAGTTATAATATTTTTAGCTTCATCACTTATCTTTCTAGTATGATGGTTTTGTACTAAAAAATGCAACTACCAGAAGGCTCCCCCCAAACTTGACTTTTCTTGGAACGCTCCATAAAACTACCACCATTGACATCAATGACAACATTTTTCCCAACAAACACAACTTTTGGGAGATAAAAAGTGGAAACTGGAAGTTTTTTGTGATGACTCATGGTAGTAGATATCTAAACTTGGACAACAAATTGATCTAGTTAACTTTAAAAACCTTATGATCCATGACAAATACACTCAGGTCAAGGAATGTTGGACACCATAGGTAACAAACACTTAGTGGCATAATTGGAAAACTAAATAATATTGGCCTTTTGATATCCCCCTTTGGAAAAACAACTTCTATAGAGGATCATCACTAATGCTAAGGGCTCGACAAACTTCAGAGGGGCAATTTCTTAGCGGGTACCTTTATTGCCTAGGAAGCTTATCATATAGCAACTAATATAGATAAAGTTCCTAAGGATCTTATTCAGTCCCAAATATTGAAATCAAAATCCTAGCCCAATTGCATAGTTCCTATGTATTCTTACGAGGAAGAGGGCTCTAACCTGGGAAAAAATCACCATAAGAGGTTTTGAGGACCCATATTAGCCACCTTTACAGATTTGACCATGAAATAAAGCAACTTCTACTTATTGATTGTATTTTTAGATCAATTATGGACCAGATTAGCTTCCACCTTCGGGAAATCTTCTGGCAGGGCCTCTAATTTATTGGGCACGAGTACCTGTTAGAAATCCTCCCCTTTCCAATGTCTATTATCAATCAAGCCTAGTCCCTATTTCTGGGTCTTTTTTATGGTCCCTCTTGAAAGAGAGAAATAATCAAATCTTTATGAATCATTATGGCATTGTGCTCTTCAAGGAGTCTGAGAAACCACCCTACTCTCCCCCTAGTCTGCATCATATTGCAAGCTTCTCCTTCTTAAGCTAGAACCCTCTCCTCTCTCTCCATCCTCCTATCATCCTCGTCATCTTCTTTCTCCTCCCACTAACGTCCCTCTTCCCCTTCCAAATGGTCTCTACCTCCCTTTAGCTTCATCAAATATAACTTTGATGGTGCCTCAAAAGGAAACCTAAATCTGGTTGGTTTTGGTGGTCCGTTTCAAGATTCCAATGAAAACCCCCTATTTATAATATCAAGTGTCATGAGTGCCTCCACCAATAATGTCTCTAAGCTCTTCACATTTTATATTAGACTATAAACAACCAAGAAATATGGATCTAATAGGCTAATGGTAAAGGGTGATTCCTAGCTATTCATTAGCACTCTTAAAAAAGTCCTGAATGGAAAGAATTCAACAACAAATTATTATCGAAGGATCTACAAAATCCCTTACATAATTGGAGGGGGACATCTTGGTTCAATTCGAAGATAGAAGAAAATAGGAAGAGTTGCTTTTGGAAATGAAAATCCATAATAAACTGGCTAAAGGAAGGGAAGATAAATACCAACTTCTTTCACAAATCAATGCTCCAACACTATCACCTTAACACAATATTCTTCCTTATGGATAGAAATGGCAGAAAGCTTACAGATCACAAGGATATAGAAACAGAGTTTATTAGCTTTAATAGAAAATGCATGAGAGATATAGACCCCAACAGACTGTTTACATATGTCAATATCAAAATTTCACAAATGATTGCGATAATATTCCTTCCTTCCCTAACACATAAATTAGATACAAATTCCACAAAACAAAGCAAAAAAAACTAGTAGGTGGGACCCTAACTTAAGATGGTGACATAAGGAAATGCCATAACATGTGGTGGTATTAAGGCAAACAACCTGATGCATCAGTTTATTCCTAGATACTTGGGTTTCGAATATGTTTGGAATCAATATGATTATTTATTTATTTATTTATTTTTATTTTTAATGAATATGACACATAAAATGCTAGTAGAAAGGGAATTTGGGTGCATATTCATATGTTGCCAAGTTTTCAAATGTATTAAACTTTCCCATAACACATCAAAAAATAAGGGTTAAAGTTGTTTTTTATCCATCCAACTACTTCAGTCTCAATTACGAGGTTTCGAGGCACATCCACATAATGTATTCGTAAAGACCCACAATATAACTTATAACAACATTGTGTTCCCTTGATTACCATTCTTATGGTTAGAGCATAATTTATTAGTGCCATGATTGGAGGGTTAAAATGGTTCTGAAGTACATCTTTACATCCCACCTCATTTTCTATGATCCACGAGATTGTGATAACCACACACTATAAGAAAGTTGCATTTTATTTAAAAAAATGAGACAATAAGCTATCATTGCATGAAAAATCAAAGCCAAAACATGATTTACGTGGCAATACCTCCAAGCATCACTTGTTTTGAAATTTTAATATTTATGTTGCATATTAACATCTCTTATTTCACATTGGGCAATCGGATAAATTTTCACCAATTCAGACCATGGATAGGATTACCTGAAGCAATCCAGCTAACGGTGGCAGACTGGACATATATCCAAGAGCTCGACTATGAATAGCTGCCTTTCAAGTGCTGACACTGTCATGAGTATGGGCACTTTGCAAGATACTGCAAAAAGAGAAATGAGGAGACAACAGAGAAGGAAAGGGGAGAACAATGGAAACGATAAAGAAACCAACAAGCAACAGACAGAGCAACAAAAATAAGGCCAAGGAGATAGAGAATAAAGCAGGTAATGGAAATAAAAGCAATCAAAACATCGGGAGCAGAGACACAATCAGCAATGAAGGGGACAAAAACCCCTTTGAAATTCTCATGCCGCCTTCAGATCCTCCAGAGGCAGAGAAAGAAGATCCACCTCAGCTGGAGAATAACGACACCATAGATCCAGGTAATAACTCAATCCCTACCCCAAGAAATATTTCCTCCCCTACCTATGCTGATATTATCAAACAAAAGAAGAAAACCACAGAGAATATGGGCTCATCAGATGATGAAACATTTGAAAGGACAACAAAAAAGGCTGGACGAAGAACAAACAGGGAAATAGAGAAGAGGAGTCAGAAAGACAAAAAACCCTCGGCAGTCAAGCCACCATAGAAATGACACTTGGGAGGAATACCAGGCCTAGGGCCCCCAAAGGAGGAGGGCTTACCCATATAAGTGGTAAATGATGCAGCTGATCTCTTGGAACTGCAGGGGTTTGGGGAATCCCACAAAAGCAGAAGCCATAAAAGATCTTTTGAAAATGGAACCCATAGACATCCTCATGCTCCAAGAAACAAAAGTAGAAGGGGAGATCCTTCTAAGTACCTGTAATACCAAATGGAAATTCGACTTTGGAAAAGTTGTGAGTGCAAGAGGCACGACTGGAGGAATAGGAACATTCTGGGCAAAAAACTCCTTCTCCCTAGAAAGATCATTCGAGACTCAGCATAGCCTTGTTTAATATGTATGTTCCTGTTCACTACGAGGAAAAGAGAGAATGCTGGAAGACTCTATCAAAGTTTTTAGATCACAACAATCCCAGGAACATAATTATAGGAGGCGACCTGAACATAATTCTTGATCCTAAAGAGAAAAGAGGAGGGACTTACTCAAGAGACCCTTTTCTAACCACAGTGGAGAACATAATATTACATAGGGAACTAGTAGACTTCAAGCCAGTTAAAGGAAAATACACATGGACCGATAACAGAACAGGAGAAAATCATATTGCAGCAAGGTTGGATAGATTCCTCGTCAGCAGCCCTATAATGATGGGAAAAAGGATAGTCATAAATAAGATCCTTCCAAAGCTCAATTCAGACCACAAATCTGTCCTCCTCTGCCTGAAAGAAGAAGAGGATCTCGGACCCCTCCCCTTTCGCTTCAGTCCTCTCTGGGCGAAAAGGGAAGGATTCATGGAAACAGTCCAAGCAGCTTGGAGCACAGGAGTCTTAGGCTCCCCAAGCTATGTTTGGGAGCAAAAAATAAAAAATACAAAGAAGGCTCTTAAAGAGTGGATAAAGAAACCTGTGAAAACTCACACCAGTAAGAGGAAAGAGGCTGTCACACAGCTGGAAGAAATTCAATTTGATTTGGAAGAGAAAGACATCCA
Source organism: Pinus taeda (assembly GCA_000404065.3). Taxonomy (NCBI): domain Eukaryota; kingdom Viridiplantae; phylum Streptophyta; class Pinopsida; order Pinales; family Pinaceae; genus Pinus; species Pinus taeda. The sequence continues at coordinate 10,203 of APFE031657472.1, read as the reverse complement.
TTCCATGGACTTAGACCAAGAAAAATTGCACAAAGGAAAACATATTGTTCTTTTAGAAGCGAGGAAGAGTACTGGCGTCTAAAGTCTCGCAGCTTGTGGCTTAAAGCTGGGGACAGAAATACCACATACTTCTATAAACAGTTTAGGGCTAGACTCAGCCGAAACCATATAGCAGAATTCATCTTACCTAATGGACAAGTTTGTAAAGGATTCGCCCAAATCAAGGAAGCTGCTGTAAATCACTACCAAAATCTACTTACAGCAGAAAAGGAGGGGAGTGAGGAAGACACACTAGAGTTCCTCGCTAACATTCCAAAGCTAATCAGTACGGAGGATAATGAAAACCTCATGAGCTCAGTAACGAAAGAAGAAGTATCCAAAATTGTGTGGTCTATGGAGCCTGACAAAGCGCCAGGACCAGATGGTTTTACAATCCATTTCTATAGAATCTGTTGGGCATTAGTCAAACCAGACCTCCTCAGAATGATACGTGGATTCATGAGAAAGGCAAGGATAGGGGGCGGAATCAACTCAACCTTTCTTTCCTTAATTCCTAAGGAGATAAATCCAAGATCTTTTGACAGGTACAGGCCGATATCTGTATGCAATGCGTCCTACAAGATTGTGTCCAAACTTCTGGCGAGCAGAATTAAGCCTCTCTTGCAAAAGCTCATTTCTCCAGCTCAAGGGGGATTTGTGAAAGGAAGACACATTCTGGACAATGTTATCCAAGTCCAAGAAGCTTTGCACTCGAGCCATTCGCGCAAAGAACAAGGTATGCTTATAAAACTGGACATGTGTAATGCTTTTGATAGAGTTAATTTCTCCTTTTTATACAGGGTCCTTACAACCTTCGGTTTCAATCAAGAGTTTATAAATCTAATCAAAGCATTTCTAGAAAAGATCTGGATAGCCCCTATGGTAAACGGCAGACCAGCAGATTTCTTCTTAGCCACCATGGGATTGAGGCAGGGCTGCCCTTTGTCTCCATTTCTTTACATACTGATGGCAGACTCTCTGAGTAGAAAATTAACTTTGGAAAAACAAAATGGTAACCTCCCTGGAATTAGGATTGTGAAGGAAATCGACCCAATGAACCACCCGTTGTTTGCTGATGACTCACTGTTGCTTGGGGGCGCATCTCTACGAATTGCGGACTCCTTCAAGATCATCCTCAAAAAGTTCTGCAACATCTCTGGAGCGTTAATCAGCGAAAGGAAAAGTGTTGTCTATGGGTGGAACACAGATCAGCAGACAATCAACAGAATTGCTAGCAACCTGGGCTTCAATGGGTACGCAGATTGGGACAAATTCAAATACTTGGGTCTTCCAATAACAAAGGGATCCAACAGGAATCAACTGTGGGAAGAGGTGATCTCCAAATTTAAGAAAAATATCACAGGATGGGGGGGTTATTGGCTCACCACAGGAGGTAAACTCACGCTCATTAGAGCTGTACTCTCGGCACTACCCACGTACCAGGCCTCCTTAATGCTAGCTCCAAAGCAAATCTCAGATCAGATCTCCAGTCTGATGCGAAATTTCCTGTGGAATGGAGGGAGAGGAAATGACAATAGATTTCATCTGATAAATTGGGAAACAACGAAAAGACCTATGGAGGAAGGAGGACTCCAAATACGAGATCCTCTTCTAGCAAATATAGTGCTGGGATGCAAATTACTATGGCAGTTGCTTGATGAGCCTAGTCACCTTGTCAACCTGATATTAAAATACAAATATTTCAAACATCAGCCAATCAGAACCTTCATTCCGGAGAAAGCCCCTAAAGGAACGCAAGCCTGGAAGTTATGCAGCAAAGGTATTGAATTCTTCAAAACCCACCTGTACAAAATTCCTGGGAACGACAAAAACACTATGTTATGGAAAGACAGAGTCATGGGACACCCTCCCCTCAAAGAAAATAGTGAAATTGCAGAGATAAGAGTATGGCTATGGTCAAAAGGAATCCGTAAGATCGAAGACATTATTGGATGGGATAACAGAGGAGAGTGGCAATGCTGGAATTTCCCCAAGGCACCAGCGCAACTCGCCACACAGCTACACACCCTTAAAAAGGCGATTTCAGACTTCACTCCAGTCCATAGAGATGAAGAAGACTCCTGGGGATGGGGAAAGACGGGCGTGTACAAAGCAAGGCAAGGATATCTACAAATGCAAAGCAAAAAGAACTCGCCTCATCCGAAAGAAGTATGGAAGCAGGTATGGGACAGTTTTAGCATTCCCAAGATCAACTTTTTCTTTTGGACTCTGTTCCATAACAAGATCTTGACCGGAGAAAACCTGTGCAAGAGAAACATAGCAGACCCCCATTGATGTGTTCTATGCAAAAATGCTCAGGAAACCACAGATCACTTGTTTATTAATTGTGAGTATGCCAAGAAGGTCTGGAATATTTTTCTGACAGGAATAAATGTGAGACCCTCAACTCAATGTACGACAGCAGAAATATTCACCTCTTGGAAAGCCAGCTACCCACATAATATTGCTGGAAAATCTCCATGCTACAATATATGGATCGCTGCTCCAAAATACCTATGCTGGAAGCTTTGGCTTGCCGGGAACGAAATTATCTTCAACCAAAATGAAATAGCAGCAGAAAAAGAGGCAAAACATGCAAAGAAACTCCTTCTTGAAACCCTAAACTATTCTTCAGTCAAAGATGACAATTCCCTTCGAACAAAGGAAAAGGCCTGGCTGGATGGTTTCTCATTCATTACCAGACCTTCAGCAATTACTCGACCAACCCACAATGAAAGATGGCAGGTCCGAGAACCCAAGGATAGATTTCAGCAGTGGTGGAAATCCCAGGGCAAGTGCACTATCTTCTTTGACGGCGCTTCAAAAGGCAATCCAGGCACTTCAGGAGCAGGAGGGGTAATTTATTATCCGAGTGGAGAAAAAGAAGATTTCAGTTGGGGATTAGGAACGAAAACCAACAACCAGGCAGAAGTTCTTGGTCTCTTAAAAGCCTGCCAATTAGCCAGGAAAGAAATCCAAAGAGAAATCATCATTTTTGGGGACTTAGAACTGCTGATAAAGGCATTAAGAAGCAAGGAATGGTTAAAGGATCCTCTGTTAAATAAACAACTCTCAAGAGTGAACAAAATTCTGAAGGATTTCTCCTCGGCGCAAACATTTCATATCCTCAGAGATTTAAACAAGGAGGCGGACAGATTGGCAAACACAGGCTGCACTCAGCAAAGTGGAATGATCAGCATAAACGCAGGAGCTTTGAAATTGGCAATCATCCCTTAACTGGGAGAGGTGCTCATGTAAATCCATGAATTGTAATTCGGTTGATTAGGCTTTTCCCAACCTAGAATTCTCAATAAAACACAACCGTTTTAGTTAAACAAAAAAAAATTAAAATTATTATAAAAATAAACCAGTAACCATTTTGCCATGAAAACATGTATATGTATGAGAGTTTAGCCAGGAGGCAGATTGTTAAAATTCAAGATTTTTATAACTTTTTAAAGGCGTCAAAAAAAGTTACAATAATGGCTCCAACTGAGGAATTCTACCCCTTGCGAGATGCAAAGAACCTGTAGAATCGTGCCTTGAATATGTTGGGTTTGGAGTCACTATCATAAAACCATCAATAACTTACCACCTACAACCTACAATTTGTGGCCTGAAACATGCTATGCTCAAACTGAAATATGCACACTGAAATATGAAAACTACTGCACACTATAATCTAAAAATATCCCATTCAATCCCACACACTGCAAACTTTCACTGTTGAAACTTAAACAATCCATATAATACAAATTGAAACTGCTTTATTCTGGAAACCATAAACTCAATTTACCAAAATATGTTGAAACCAAATCCACAGATCTACTGCACACACGCCTACTTTACTTAATTGGAAGTATACCTATTAAGTGTAATCTGACTTCCAATGCAACCATGTGAGGATTTGATTGACTAGCATATCACCTTGTATGCAACTGAAAATTTGAAAAAATTTGCAATATGAAAGAAAAACTCTATAGGTAGCTGATACTTACAACTGAAACTTGAGGACTACAACTTTTGTTGATGTTTGAAATTTATGGTCATCATCAAGAGGAAGAAAGATTTATTGTTGAATGAAACTGACATTTTGAACCAGGGGAATCGGTAATCTAGTGGAATCACCATATAAGGAATTGCAACCAATATCAAATGCCTACTCCTTTTTCACCACCAAGGAATAAATCTAGTCTTGATCATTCTTTGGGGAAAGGTTTATTCGTTTCTTCACTCCCCGACAAAGACGCCAAATGTTGTATCTGTTTCTTGAAGGAAATTCTTAGCTATGAAACTACGCTGGGAAACCAACTCGACCAAACTTTAGGTTCAAGATGGCCCTCGAACTAGAGGGGGATCCCTCAGGTGTTATGAGGCCCTTTTTAACGCTATTCACTATCACTTGACAACAAACTTTGAAGTGCAATGGCCAGATCTATTATTTTTTGTAGGTGTGTTACATGTAATTTTGTTGCATTGGGAAAATGAACATCGGTTTGGATCTTTCTCTATCCACAAATGTGTCCCAGAGCATTCCCCTGCAAAGTTTGAATCTAAATCATCCCAAAGAAAGTGGAATTTCTGGAACCTATGGTACAAAAACTTGATTTTAGCTACCCATGCAGTTCCATAGTTGATTTCTGTGCATATGCTGAGAAGACCATTAATAGTTGCGCATAAGTACGCACTGTCTTAGACTGTGACCTGCAAACATGGCTTAAAGTATGTAAAAATAAAAAGTAAAGTCTAGAAGCATTATTGGTAGCATCTATCCCAACCAACAAGCTTCGAATGGGTGCTTATTCAATACTGATCTCTCCCATCATGGAGTAAGTCCCCTTCCTTTTTGGAACCTCTATCCCACTATTAGTGGATCTCATCCCTTGGAGGATGGATCTAAAACTTCCCATTCCTGGCGTATAAAGCTACTACAGGTTTGAGGATTGGGAGTGGACTATTGGAAGTAGGTTTATGCTATTGAGATTACGTTGGAAGGCTTTTCTTGCAAAGGAGAGGGTTGGATATTGTAGAAGGGACTTGAAACATCAAGGCTATATGGTTGTAAGGCTTTTCTCCAATTTTATGAATAAAAAGCAATCGTTCTTTCTCAATTACATCTTCATTGATTTAATTTGTAGGATTCCTTGATCACCTACATGGAGTTTAGTTGCATATTGATCAGTTTATGATATATAATTGGTTAATTAGTCCATTTATCTCTTTGGTTATATGCTAGATTCTTTGATCTCTTGTTTGTGCTTGTCTATGTAGATCTATTTTAGGACATTATGGAGAAGCTTTCGGGAGCGACGAGAGGACATCTAGAACATCGAGGAGCGAATGGTCGAAAGCTTTGAGGGACTTCATCAATCATTTAGTTAAATCGGTAAGAGGCCTCTATCATTCTATTTGCTTTCATTCAATAAGGGTCTAGAGAAAGGTAGAATTTCTTGTTTGTTTATTACTAGGGTTATTTAAAGTCTAGGGAGATCGCTCTTGTCCGCAAGAGGGATAAGGCCACATAACAAATTGGTGACTCTGTTGGGGAATCATTTCAATCTCCATTAGTTTTCCTTGTTTTCCCTTTTCAAATTGTTGCACAAGCCTTCTTTGAGTGTCTGGAAATTTTAGAAATTTCGATTTTGGGCTGGATTTTTTTCCCCACTGTGTGCACTTTTACTTTAGGCACAGTGCATGCTTATGCACATTTTCCTTTTATCAACAGAGCGTATTCACACTGGTTTACTCCAGAGCCTGCACACATGCCTGGAACTTATGAAAAATTCAATTATATCCTCTTTAAATCCAAAATTTTTGTTTTTTCTTGTTGTTTTACACTTGTTTGAACCTCCTATGAGTGATTGTGAGTATGGTTGAGTGTTATGAAGAGTTTTGCTTGTGATTATCTTATTTTACCAAATTAGGGTAAGGTCTTATCGGGTGAATGGTTGATTTATCAAAAGAGAGATCTGTTAGTCTCGTCTTCTTGACCGTATATTTTTCTTTTGCCGATTACATAAGGTTTTGAGTCCAATTTCCTCTTTTGTGAAAGTTTGATTTGTGTGTCAAAACCAATGATTTGCAAGATTAGGTATTGTTTGTGAAAATTATTTCTTGCATTAGTTTCAAAATGGAAAATCATTTTTCTTTCTACTGCTGAAGTTTTCATGAACCATACTTTTATTGTAAGTGAATTCATAGCATTCCATTAAAGAAATTTCATTTTTAGTCATTATTGGTTTCTTGTTGCATTTTTCGAATTTCTAAGTAATTGTATGAAAAGAGGGATTTCTTGTTTGCTTGTGTTATTGGGCAAAGTGAAAACTTGATTTTTTTTTTTCAATATTCGGGTGATTTGAAATTAGATATTTGCATTTTAGGAAAACAATTATAGTGGGGTTTAGAGTTTTTGTTTACATTTCAGTTGAAAAAGTGACATAGTCTATCCTTACTCTAGATAGTTTTTCATTGAAACAAAAGATTATATCATCATTTTCGATTGTATTAGGATTGCGTCAATACATAATTTCGTCAAGTTTCACATCCATTACCTTTGCATAAATAACAACTATTAAAATCAGTGCTAATTAAAATCAAGCTAGAAAATTTTTATTCTTAGGGCTCTTTTCCACCTACAGTAGATTAAGTTGTAGGGCTTTGGAATAGGGAAGTGAGTAAAATTTCCAACGCTGTAGACAAACACTAGAATCTTGTGATAGGGAGATAAATCCAATTATTTCCATTTTGCTATGGGAAGCTCCCCTTACAAAGGAGTCAAGCACAAGATCATATCAGACCTGGTGAGGTGATTGTACCCACTTCATTGGCTATGGTATAGTTATTTTTACGTATTACAATGGTGCTAAAAGGTACTTGGGGTCACTTGAAAGTAAGGCCCAAATTAACCATGTTGAGGAGCTTTCAAGGGGATTGATATTTGTTACTCTGCCCTTGTGTGTACGTCTGATCTGCAACTGTCCCCCCAGGTAGAATTATTGTACTTGGTAACCTTAGTGACCATAATCCTAGGGCTATTACCCAAGGTGACGAGGGAAGGTCATGTTGTACCTGGAACAAACATTGAATAGACTCACTTGGACTATTTGGAGGATAATATTTGATTGAGATGGCATAAGTGAAGTTACATACACCAGATTATTTCATTAAGTAGGTTGTCAGTGTAATTGGTTCCATTTGCTTTATATACAATCACTTTTCACTTTGATCTATGCAACATTGGATGTCATTAGCAAAGTGATTTTGTTGGGAAAAGCTTGTATGCATGGTTTGAATCCTTAAATTTTTTAGCGCGTTTTAATTGTTTGTTTTTACTTTTTAGAGACCTTAGGATTGGATTGTGAATATTATTTTATTTTGTGATAAATGTTTATCCTAGATGAATCACCAAGACAGTCGCGAAGAATGCAATGTAAACCTCCTGAATACACACCTAGTCAATTGGAAAAGATAAAAACTTAAAGGTCAAAGTCGTCAAGATCAAAAGCCTCAGAAGAACATGAAACATCAACAATTTTACAATCTGAGACAACAAAAACCGAAGTGGATCCAACACAAGAAATAATATTAGGCTTAGTTTACTCTGGTATAGAGATTACCGAAGTAGTTCACACTGAATCTGATACTAGTGAAGTTTCAGATACTGAACTAACCGAACCAGAGGTAGAAAATCCTAAGTCTGAAGTTTCTCAACCTGAATCACCTTTAGCTATTATAGATCCTACTACTGAGCCACCTTCACCTCGAAGGAAGCTGACAGTTACAACTGAATCACCTCATGGGTTAATTAGCATTAAATATATTACCGAAGAGACAAAAACACCTTTTTCCCATTTACCGGTAGTGAAATTTTTGACCCAAGAGTTCCTTTCTATCCTTTTCAACCTGACCCTTGGTATTCTACAACTTTGAGTCTTTTAGGTCATAATTTGTCACCACCACACATTCCTTTTTATTAACTAGAAAGAAATATGTCAAAAATTCCTATTGGGAGCCATTCCATTGATTCATATATCTTTACTAGCTCCTCATAATCACTAGTGTATGGTGGTCCATCAATTCCTCCTGGATACCAGTCACTTACCGAGACCTTTTCAAGAGTTGCTTCTTCTCCCCAACCTTCTACTTGGTCATCCGGTTTGCCTACATCTATTGTTCAGAGCGTGGCTTCCATGCCTGAAGTGCTTATGGCATTAGACCAAAAAATTCACTTGGTTTCTGGTAATTCATGTAACCCTCAAGTAACCCCGAATGGTGTTTATTACCAGCTTAGGGGGCAACCACCTTATCCTCCACCTGGAGGACAACCTATTGTTGGGGGTAAACCTTTTACCAGAACTTATGGTCAGATGCCTCAACCCGGTTTAGGTCAACCTATTATAAATCAACCTTGACTTGGTACTCCTTATTATTGTGGGATGAAAATCATTTGGAATCCTGCTTTTACTCAATAATATGATCTAGTTGCTCCACAAGTGCCACTTTATCAACCTGTTCAACCTATTGGACAAACTATTCCTCAAATACCTATTCCAGGTTTTTTCATACCTATCCAGCAGCCTGCTCAAGGGATTCCTCAAACAGTTGTCCAAGAACCTGCCCAAGGAATTCCTCAAATACCTGTTCATCAACCGAGTCAATGACATGTTCAGAGTTCACCACAGACCCTTATTAAACACTTGTTTCGAAACTGGTTCCAAGTTCTCCTCAAACACATATTCTAGGAGTATCATAAATAACTGTTTGAGTTACCCCTCAAATATGTGTTCCTCGGACTACTAAGGCAATCCTGTAGGCTTCCGCTTATCAAACTGTTCCTACGTCTAGTCTATACCAAAAATTCCTATGGGGAAACCCATTGTAGGAACAATGCAAACACCTTTTCAAGGTCAATCTTTCCAAAGCCTGCCTTTTCAAGGTCAAGCTTACTCCACCTTTCCAAGGAAAAGTTTTTCAAAGTCCATCTTTCCAAGGTCAAACTTTCCAAAAACCACTTTTTTAAGGTCAATTTATTCAAAGTCAACCTGTTCAAACTCCATTTGTTCAAGGTCAACCTTTGTAATTTCAACCTGTACAGGGTCAAATTGGTCAAGCTCAACATTTTCACAGTCAACCATACCTCGATCATACTTATCAATCCCTGTTCAACCTCAACCCGGTATGGTTCACCCTAGTTACCTTGGTGGAATTCCAATTCCAACTGCACAGGCTATTCCACGATATCTTGGGTATCCTCCTCCAGGGGTTTTTCTTGACCCGCAAGGTTATCAAACTTTACCGCGAGACCCTAATCGACAATTACTGTTTATTGCAACCGTAGATTTACCAAATTTATCTCGATCAACCAACAATCATATTTATTATTATTATTATTTGCAGGCAATTCCTACCAAGTTACTGAGTAACATATCCAAATTTGGAGGCAAATCGGGAGAAGATCCATCCAATCATGTGATGACATATCATCTTTGGTTTGCATCGAATTCTTTAATCAATGATTCCATCCGCCTTCACCTTTTCCAACAAACTTTAACTGGTTTGGCAGCCGAATGTTATATTGAACTACCTCGTGCTTCTTTCCATAAATTTAACTCCCTTTAAACAATGTTTTTAACCCACTTTCAATTACCAATCCATTATGATACTGATACCAAACTATTGACTATTTGAAAACAATCAAAATCGACTCACATTTCTGATCATATCCATGAATGGAGATGTAGACGTCGCTTAGTTAAGGTTTTTATTCCAGATCAGATTTTAGTTGAGTGGTTTACGAAGTCACTTCTTCTAGTTATTACGGAGGATGTTTGTAAGGGCAGTTTCATCACAAAAGAGTAGGTAATTGCTCGTTCCCAGTACTTAGAGTTAGTCTACACTCAATTTGGCACTTTGTACGAGAAAACCTCGAATTTACCACTCATTACGGGTGAACTAATCATTACTTCTCCTACATGATCTTATGTGTTATGAAACTAGCTCAAGAAAAAGATAGAAAAGATAGATCAACGCCTTAGAATTCAGCCTGTTCGAGGGGACAACCTCCTTTACATTACATAAATGAGCAATTCTTTGATGATTCAAATGACAAAACCTCCTTTCTATATATAGGAGTCTAAGGAGTCACAATATAACCTAGCCGACCTA
>APFE031657460.1:57086-110243 GCA_000404065.3 Pinus taeda | reverse complement strand
ATCTCTGGACTCTTTCAGTAGTACAGATGAGGACATACAAGTAAATGTGGGACAATTTAGTGATTCAGATACATCAGAATGTTCTTGTTCAGATTCTGATGAATGTGCATGCCATATTTTTTATAATGATTCTGAAGTGTCTGACAGCTCCAGCGACGAAGAACAAAGGACAAGGCCTGTCAAAGAAAAAGTCCTTATGGCATCCACTGAAGAAGAAGCTGAGATGAAAATCTTAGCTCAGATCAGAAATATGGAAGAAGGGCCAATGAAAAATCGCCTGATCGAAGCTTTTACAGATCAGCTCAAATCCAAAGCTTCACGAGATACAGGTAAGAAGCCAATATTTGTTGATGCTTCATATGAAAGAAATACCAAATCTTTTCAAAGGCATCACCAAAAGCCAGGGAAAATAAGATCCCTGACATTGGGAGAAGTGAGCGGTGAAATCCACCAGCTCAAATCAGAAATCTCTGCTATTAAAGCACAGATAGCAGAATTGCAGAAAGGAAAAATGATCAGAACAGAAGAAGAAGAAGAGTGGGATTCTAAGCACAATGAGATTGAAATTGCAGAAGGAAGACCAGATCCACATTTTGGTTTTCAGGATATGCGATTATTCACCATTACATACCAACAACATCATGTAAAGGTAAAAATCTGCATCCAAGATCAGGTATATTTTATGACTGCATTACTGGATTCTGGTGCTGATATTAACATTCTGAATATTAAAAACATCCCAGCAAAATTTTGGGTTTCTGAAGAAAGGGAAGTAGTTGGATTAGGGAACAAAAAGCTCAAATATGAAATCCCTAGAGCTTCCTTATGTTTTGACACCCATTGTGTGTACATGAAATTTGCTATTGCAGACATACCTGTTGATTGCATATTAGGTAATGTCTTTTTAGCCGCAGTAGAACCACATGGTTCTACAAGAGTGAAGGGTAATAAATCTGGTTATTTCATCTCCGTACCCACATCCAGGGGTACAAGAAAAAGAATTGAGCTCCCATATGTTTCGACTCCTCGGGTCTCCACCATGGTCCAAGCCATGCAAAAATTGGATAAATCAGAATCCTTGTTAACAGATCTTAAAGATCTGAAGAGTCAGTTAAGAATTGAAGATCAGCTGAAACAGCCACAAGTCAAAAGCAGGATTCTACAGCTCAAAGAAAGCTTGGCAAAGAAGTGCTGTTCAGAAGAACCAAATGCTTTCTGGCATAGGAAGCAACATACAATCAGACTGCCATACAAGGAAGGATACAAAGGTAAGCCTTGCAAAAGCAGAGCAATACCTATGAGCAAAGAATATAGAACATTGTGTCAACAAGAGATTCAGCAATTGCTTAACAGAGGTTTAATCAGAGAATCCACTAGTCCCTGGAACTGCTATGGGTTCTATGTGAATAAAAGAGCAGAACAAATTAGAGGCATTCCCAGACTTGTCATAAACTACAAGCCTCTAAATTCAGTTTTAGCAGATGACACATATCCAATTCCACATAAAGGAGACTTAATCAGAAGAATTGCAGGAGCAAAGATATTCTCCAAGTTTGATTTAAAAGCTGGATTTTGGCAGGTTGCTATTTATGAGGAAGATAAATTCAAAACTGCTTTCAGTGTCCCTGCAGGACATTATGAGTGGAATGTCATGCCCTTCGGACTCAAAAATGCTCCATCCAAATTCCAGAAAGTTATGGATGATATCTTCAAACCATATTTTGATTGGATGCTTGTATATATAGATGATGTTTTAATTTTTTCCAGAAATCTTGATGATCATTTTAAACATGTAAATATTTTTATGAATTTAGTCCGAAGAAATGGTCTTGTACTTAGCAAGAAGAAGATGGAATTGTTTCAGACTTCTGTCAAATTTTTAGGACATCAGATTGCTAATGGTCAGATATCTCTACAACAGCATGCAATTGAGTTTGCAGACAAGTTTCCAGATGTCTTAAAGGATAAGACACAACTACAGAGGTTCCTTGGATGTTTAAATTATGTAAGCAGTTTCTATCAAGACTGTGCTAGTGACAGAAAATTGCTCAATCCAAGAACTGGTAAAAATCCTCCCCCTTGGACAGAAAAGCACACCAGGGCAGTTCAGGAAATCAAGGCAAAGGTAAAATCCTTGCCCATTCTATATATTGCAGATGATGAAGCCTTCAAAATTGTAGAATCTGATGCCAGTGACATAGGATGGGGTGGAATTCTGAAACAAAGAATCGGTGAAGAAGAACAAGTAGTTCAGTTTGCCTCAGGTGTCTGGAACCCAACTGAACAGAAATATTCTGTTATTGAAAGAGAGGTAAAAGCTGCTTGGAATTGTATCAGTAAATTTGCAGTTTATCTTATTAATAAATCATTTCTCCTCAGGACAGATGCCTGAGCCTTGAAGAAAGTTTTGTCTAAAGATATCAAAAAACCAGAAGAAGCAAAATTTGCCAGATGGCAAGCATTATTTGCAAATTTTGATTTTTCTGTTGAGCACATTAAAGGAGAACAAAATTGCCTCCCTGATTTTCTCAGCCGAGAATATCTTGAAAAAGATATTGCACAAGTCATGATGATTGTCACTGAATGGGATCCAAGCCAGAAATGTGAAGTCCTGAGAACTATCCCAGATAACCAAGACTGGGAAGCATACAAAAACAGCTGGAAGCCTACATGGCAACTACGGAATACAAAAGTTCTTGATGCAGATCTCCAGCCGCATTCAGATCTTCAACATTATGTCCCCGAAAGGAGAATATATCCAAAAGGTAGAAAATGGATCCATGACATGATATATACTAAAGCAAAGGCTGATGCAAGGACAGCAAGAGAGGCATTAGAATCAAACTTTCATGACATTGGACGGATTGGTCACCAAGGTGACAGCAATACCAGAATCTATGGGGCATACTTTTGCATTTATCGTACAAGAGATCTATGGGAAAATCTTTCACACATCCAACAAGGAGCAAGATGGCCAAGAAATTACCCAAAGATAATATTCCCAGATACAGTCTACAATTTCCAGGATTATAAAAAGTTATGGTGGGATTTTATGAATGTAGACGATAAAACAGACAACCACTATACAAAATTAAAGTTCAGCACAATGGCAGCCTCACAAAATAATCGGCAATGTGAATGGTTCAGAAATTGGTGGACAGATTATGGCGTCAACAGAACAGCTATGGACCCTGTGTACCATGAAGGATTTCAAAGAAGGCACTGTCAGAAGTGTTTTGATTATAATATTGGAGATTGCTATCATCGCATCTACAGCACAGTCAGAGAAATGACAGTCAAAGAATGGGACCCATTCCACATGACTAATTATGCTCTTCATGAATATATGGTAGATCATTTAGAATGGTGCGTGCTAACTAAAGTACAACATCAGATCGTACTGGGAAAGCCAATGATAGTCCGGCGAATATATACCAAGGCTTGTGATGACTTGCTTTATAAGAGGGAAAGATTCCCTGATTTTACTTTATTTTGAATAAGTACCAGTCACAAGGGCTTAATTGTGGCCAGTGTTCCCGTGGGCTTTACTGTTCAAAAGCCTCCACTGTGTAAATATTCTCTCCTAAGTCTTTTCTCGTGGGCTTTTTGTACAAAAGTATCCACTGTGTAGACCACCATAAGTCTGGTTTTAGTACAAGAATCTTTTCTTTCAAAGATTTATCACATGCGTTACCCGAAAGCAATGATTCGGCCTGGCCCGAATATTTGTGCGGACGTCGCTTTGATAAAAAGATTGAAAATGAAATGATTCTTGAGGTCCTTTCGGTCTGAATAAAAGTAATGTTTGTTCCCCCCTCTATTACTATATAAAGAAGGGTAAGGCTCATTACAAGGGCATCGGGTCTTAGAGTTATCGAGTCTTAGGCAATCTTGTGTTTTTGAGTCGAGTGTTCTCCTGCTCTGCATCTGCGGATATTCAATCCGATCTGCTTGCATCACGAGGAATTACTCAAAGTCCTTAGTTGATTCGAGAAGCCTGCGTATCAGTGTGCTCGGCACTGGTAAGAACCTAAAGTGGCCGAATCATTAGAAGAGTCAAGTCTGGTGTTTTAAGTCTGATTCTGAGATAGAGCCTATATCTTGCCAGAAGCCTCCGGTAGTAACTTGCTTATGATTAAGCTGTGAAAAGTCCGGAAAAAGCAAGACTAGTCTGTTTCTAGAAAGAATCAATCTCTGTAAAAGCTCTGAAGAGCATTCTGTAAAAAGTTTTCATTCTGAAATAAAATGAGTATTCCATTTTCATCCTGAGTATCTCTGTGCATTTATAAAGAATCCACTGTGATAGTAGTTCTCTCTGAGCTTTCGTCCGAAGTTCGCAGGAAGTTCGCCAAAGGATCGAAGGGACGCCAAGACCGTGTAAGGCGAGGAAGCCGTTGTGAAGGTCGTTAGTGCGAGAAAGATCTGAGTAGGTTCACCACTGGTTCACCAGGAGTTGGCTATCAGAAAGGATTTACAGACACAGAGAAAGAGCAAGCTTGTGACAGAAGCCCCTGCTAGAAATTGGTATCAGAGCCAGTAACGTCTGGTTCAAAGGTTGGTACTCCGAAAATCACTCTTTTATTTCCACAGAATGGATTCATTCAGAAACTCTGTCTCATTCCGAGAGCTTGAAGAAGATTCTCTTCCAGAAAACAATATGCTTAAAGACATGTTTGAAAGCAATTCAAACAGAACTTTGAATTCTGTAGAGAAGACATATGAAGAAAGTCAGCCATCTGCTAGATGGGCTCTCCCAGATATTACACCCTCAGAAGTCTATAGTGACCTAAGTCCGTTTCATTTAGTTGCTGCCTCTAGAATTAGTATTAAAGAAACAGTCAGTCAAGTAGAAGAAAATTCAGATAGTATACAAACTATCCCTCTACTTGATCCTAGATCTCTACAAGCAGAAGCAAAAAGACTGAAAACAAATTATGTACATCTTGGGTGCATTAGAGTCGGTATCAATCCTTTAGTCCATAAAGGGTTGAAAACTTTTGTGCTTGCAACAGTCAGAGATTTGACTCATAATAAATATACAGACTCAATCATTGGTGGAATTGTAGCTCCCCTGTCTGATGGCCCAGTCTACTTCGACTGTTTTCCAAATTTCTCTGTTTATACTTTTGATGAAACTATCCAGGATATTCTTCAATTGCAAATCCATACCACTGGATTTAACATGAAGAAAAAGAGAAATAATGTTGCCATCCAAACCAAAGCCTGTCCGAGACACACCAACACTCTGTGGCCAGCCATTCGGCACACCCCAAGTCGAGATTCTAAGTCAAGTGTTGTTGTGAAAACAGATCC
The DNA here is from genome assembly GCA_000404065.3 of Pinus taeda. Classification (NCBI taxonomy): domain Eukaryota; kingdom Viridiplantae; phylum Streptophyta; class Pinopsida; order Pinales; family Pinaceae; genus Pinus; species Pinus taeda. The sequence continues at coordinate 104,930 of APFE031657460.1, read as the reverse complement.
AAAGAATCAAAAAGTTGAACATCATTTGATAAAATGGGAAACTTTAGAATTCCCAGAACATTGGACTGTTAATCATTCCAGGCCTCAACCTCCAATGAATATTACTTCCGCCAATATCACCGAAAATGCTTCTTGTGCAGTCATATCTTTTCCACGAAGATCGACCATCGATCGACAAGGAATAGAAGCTGCTTGCAAAATGTCAAAATATTACAGAGATCCCTCTACTGTAGATACTGCTTGTTCGTCATCCTCTTTTTGTCGTCACTCACAGCTTTTTGAACTCGCCCAACTTGTAAATTTTTCATCTTTAGAAGTAAAGTGTCCTGAATGTACAAACATCATCAATCTTTTGAGTCTAGCAGAACAGAATATCCATCTGCATCATAATCCCAGAACTGGCACTGCTCCTCCCTCTACTTCTATCAGTTCATGTCCAAATCCTAAATGTTCAGACATACCTTTTCCCCATGAGTCCGAGCCAGATACTGATCATGTCCTCATGATGCACTCAATAGAAGAGGAAGATCCTAGGCTTACACAGATGAGTTGTTTCATGAGACCTGCAAAGCCTAGATATGGATTGGGAAAATTAGAAATGTCAGAACTAATTCCTGAGTGTAGATTCAAACAGATCCCCTCTGACTACAAAAAACCTGCAGTCATGGAGATGCACAAATTCTTTGCACTCATGGATGGATGTCCAAAATCTCAGATCAGTGCACAATGGATGAAAGAAATGTTAAATTGGGATTTACTCACAAATCCCCAGGCAGATGAATTTGACAAAGGATACACCCCAGACCAAAAAAGAATAATGGCTATAGATTGGAAAAGATATATGGAAAATAATAATGAATGGATATCTTTTTATTCCTGGAAAGATAAGATAGCTCCTATCAATGTTCTGACTGGTAGCTCTTCCAGCAATATTCCTGATAAACATGGGTGGACTGCACTTGATGGGTCTACAGTGGAAACCTCCACAACTTTTCCACCATATAAAGGAATAATTCTAGGAGAAAAATCCAATGCAGCCAAAGCCATTCCTCTTGTCCAGAAAGATGACAACGCCTTAGGAATCGATGGAAGGATTCAAAAGGCCAGTGAACAGATAAACTGGACAATTCCAAATGAACGCAACTATTAAAGCACAAGTATATGCTGAACGTTGATATATTGAATACACAAGTATTAAGGCAAATGAAATGATAGCAACATATTCCATTTTTGATAGGCTTGTTCAAATCGCAATGATACAACGTTGTTCCATATTCCAACGATGTTCCATAGTTTGTTCCATATTAAACGCAATGATACCCATTAATTATGATATGCCATCGCTGGTGCAACGCAGGTGATATGTGCCAATGCAAGTGATAATATGTGGCAACACAATTATATATTGAAGCTGCTAACCATATGTGCTGACGCATTATATTGAAAATGCAATTATATGTTGAAGTTGCTAACCAGATGTGCCAACCCAATATATTGAAAACGCTCCCATATGTGACAACGCTAATATATTGAAAACATTTGCAAGCCATATGTGTCAATGCAATATATGGAAAACACTGCAATTCTGAAGCTGTATATATTCAAGTTGCTTTCCCTATATTGATTCAACAGAGAATAATATTGAATTGATGTATACATTCCAACAGAGAATTGATATATGCGTTTGAAATATTGCAAGAATATGCATTCCACCAGAGAATGTGTTCCAAATAGTGTTCCATAGTATATGGATCCAATGTTGTCCAGATGTAGCTATGGTAGTGTTTCTTATCATTGTTGCTCAACGCTACTCTCCAGCTTTTACCAACACACTCCAGCATTTATCAACATTGTTGTATATCTGATACCATTGCATTGAATATACCAACGTAGCTCCAATAAAGTATTAACGTTACTGCTGCAAACAAAGTATTAACCATTGCTCGTCCATAACACACTGCTTATTGTTGTATTAACAACACAGCTCCAAAATTATAACAATGCATTCAATAAAGTATTAAAAAGAAACTCCAACATTAACGCATTTGAATTAACCAACTCACTTCAACATTTGTAATAAGCAGCATTCGAATTACCTTGTAATATTCACCATTTGAAATACCTTGTAACGCAACATTGGTAATACCCACCATTTGAATTACCTTGTAATATGCACCATTTGAATTACCCTGTAATGCATTATATTGTAATGAATACATTGCATTGAAAATAACATTGACTCCTTTAGGATTCTCAGTGGTTGAAAATAATGAGTGGTATTGCATTGAAAATAACGTTGCTATTGAATATTAACGCATTGAATATTAATAGTTTAAAATATGCTGCAAATATTGTTCTCAACTCATAATATTGTTTAAATAATTCATTCCAAGGGCATTAGTGCATAAGATATAGGGTTGTCGAATGAATTTATATGCACAAAGCTCATTATATTCTTCCTTCCGTTTTGTGGTCTCCGCTCTCATTTTTGCTCTTGTGAGTTCTAAATAGCCATAGTTATATTCCTGATCACATAGTGTTGCCTTTCTTGCCAACATTCCTTCCTTCCTACTATAGATAGGTATTCTTTTGAGTTCTCAACTCTCTTTGGGCTGTGATTTTTCTTTGTTAAAATGGTTGCTTACTCTATGAGTTTTTTCTTGTGATCAATTCACACAAAGTATCACTTCTTGATTTTTAGAATTTAACTTTATTTTCATTTGCATAGGTTATGGTATCCTCATGTGCTTCCTTTGCAATTGAAGTGTCTTTTGATAATTCTATTGCAATGTTAATAACTAATAGATCATGAAACTTCCCACAAACCTTTGTATGTCATAGTATCTAATTTTGAGCTCACTGGGTCTACAACTATGCCTAGAAACCAATTAAATGGAGCCAATTTCAATCTCACCAGCTTCCCTCACCTTTTGAATCACTCACATCATTGGAATTAATTATTCTGAATGAAGGCTTTGCCTCTTTTATTGTGGTTTATTTGTTGACATATATGCATACTTCTCTTCTGTCTTTTGAATTGATACTTTAAAATCAGGGTCATCCTCTTCTTCATGTTAAACCCCATAACTATAGAGGAGATTTGAATAATATTACTTGGTTATTTTGTTTTCTTGTAATTCTTCAAAGGTGAGTTGGATATTTTGGATTTGATGTAGTCCTCTTTTATTCCCCTTGACTTTCTTTCATTGTGTTTATTTTACGTTTGATTTATATTTGGCTTAATTCTCATTATTGATAATCTCACTAAGCAGAGACTAAATCTTGAAAAGTTGTTCCCCAACTAGTCTTTCTTTTCACAATGATTTGTGATTGCTCAATAACATGGTAATCTATTAAGCACATGATATTGCATGTACTAAATCATTCAACCAATATTGGGTAACCAACAACGTCTTACTTCAGCTCTTTCTATGTACTCCATATTTGAAGATAAAATCTTTTCTAGGTCAATAAGTAGCACATCCCGCACAAGCTTTGACTATTGGAGGAATCCCAATAGTACTGTTATCACTGACAAAATTTCAAAAAAAAAGGGTAAGATCAAGAGAGTTGAAATTTTGACTTGAAGCTGTGTTTTTAAAAAAATCACACAACAGTTTCGTAGCGCGCTACGAAACTGCTGTAGCTGCACATTATGCTTTCATGGACCAATGTTAGAGGTTAAATTATGCAATGAAGAAGTCAGAGATTCTTAGTCGGGAGCAGGTTGAGCATGTTAGGGCAGATAGGAACTTACTTGCAGAAACATGGATTTATCTTATATGGTCCAAATATTTTGTCTTCATTCATGAATTCAAAATATAAGTATTACGCAAGAAGGATAAAACTGTTCATCAGCGCAAAAGATTGATTTTAGCTATGGATGCTGCATTTGGCATGGAATATTTGCATGAAAAGGGCGTAGTCCATTTTGATTTGAAGTGTGAAAATCTTCTTGTTAATATGAGAGATCCACATCGACCAGTTTGTAAGATCGATGATATGGACTTGTCAAAGGTAAAGCACCGAAAAATGCACCACCTGGGCTTGATTATGATAGAGACAAAAAGTTCTCAAAGTCTTTCAAAGACTCCAAAACACTCTCGTGCCAGGACCCACTAAGGATTCCTCTGTATTTCACCAACGGCACACAAAAAACTTAAGGATTCGCCATGAGGTTCCACGGTTGGTCCTCCAAAGTCCGTGGCAGCTGAAAAATGCAACCAAGTATTTTCTCCTTGAAAGGTGTCCACGATGGCTTAAAGGATGGGACAGCTGGTACCCGAATAGAATGAGGATAATAGAAAGCAACGGGAAGCCTTGATGATTTAGCCCAGAGTAAAACCCATGCTTGTGGAATTGTGTTGAATTGCATAAACTTGGCATAGAAGGAGCAATGGTGATGAGGATGGTAATCCATTGATTACAGGACCACCTCCAGGTGGTGTGGTTCAAAATGGGAGATCTCCATACTAGTACACTGGCTACAACTGCTGTAGGTGATGTTTGTTACAGGCATACTTCTCTGTTTTAAGCAGTTAGCTTCCAGGAGGTATTTAGCACGGCTGAAATACTATTTTCGAAAACTGAAAGAGGTTTTCATTCCTAACATATTGAACTAGAAAAACCTCTTTCATTTTCTTCAAATTGATTATGATCTGGAAGAATCGAGTGACTAAAGTTGCGCTACGAAACTGCTGTAGGTGCAGTTTTTAATTTCCTGTTTTACACCTCTTTTTCAAAGACAGATTCTGGGCAGCTGGAGAAGTGTTTTAAAAAACAAAAAAAGGTTTTTGTTAAGCACGGATTGGTTTACAAAAACCTCCTTCAGTTTTTCCAAATACGTTTTCTGTGAGAAGCTATGAGCTCTGTCCCGAGACTCATTTTTCAGGCAGAACAATAGTTTCGTAGCAGCTGGAGCTAAATAATTCAATCTCAAACTAGAATTGAAAACAAAAGATTCGGTGTCTGATGCATATTTGTCGATAGTACCAGCCCTTAAGCAAGCAAAGATCATGAGAAAGCTGAACACAAGCTTAAGAGCAGAAAACAAGGCTTTGAAGAAAGAGGTTAGCAGTTTGAAGAAGAAGCTAGGTAAACTAGCTCATTGATCCAAGGAGAAAGTTGCTTTTCAAGTTTTGGTAAATTTTGATTTCCATCATTTTGTAACCTTTTAGATCTCTAACACCTGTAAAAAATAGCTGAAGAAGTCATGAGTTTAAGTTGACAATGCTTTAGGATACATATGTTTTGTTTTGATAAAAAACAGCAGTTTCGTCGCTACGAAACTGCTGTAGGTGACTGTTTTGTAAAAAACAATGAAATTGATGCTGAGGTCAGCAAATTTTGAAAAGGAATGCCTCGAGGGCAGGAAAGAAACCATATAAGGCTACCTAAGCATTCAAATAATGACAGGTGTAAGTTTTGTAGCAAAAAGGTGAAACATTTTGGTTTTTGCTAAAGTTTTCATAAAGTTACTTTATGACCGAAATATTAGGGTTTTGGTAGGGTTACCAGAATTTTGGGTTGAACACCTGTCCAGTTCACAAAGCATCCAGATTATTAGCCATATGGTGTTATACGTGGTCATCAAAGGCATTAAACAACTTCAAGCATGTTCTTTTGGAAATAAAGATTGATGGAAGGCAGGGACCATGAAAACAGGGCACATATCTGCATCAGATAATGAGTCATCTGCACAGTTAGAATCCGAGGCAGCTCGTTCAGTGAATATCTCTCCAATGCATTTCAGCCACTACAGAAATAGTACAAGTGTCAAAGCTCAAGAAGGAATCATGCACACGAGGAGATAGAATTAGAGTTTGAATAGGAATAGGACTCTATGTATTGAAAGCACAATACCTTTGTATTTAATAAGTCAGTTTAAATATAGATAAGGTAATTAATGATAGATTTTCGAGCTCCCCTCATGCTGGAGGAGGAGACTCAAGATAGTTTAGTTTTTGTTTCCTATATATAGGAAAAACTCTGATGTAACAGGGGTTGGAGATTTTTATCAAAAAACAGAGTTTTCATATTGGCTTATGTAAAGTGTCTTGACAGTAATAGAAAGGATACTTTTTCTTCCCAAGATTCATCTTGTGTTTTAAATGCTTAGAATATATGTGGTTTGGTTTTATTCATCTTGTTTTACAATTCACTAAACATGCAATCACTCTGAATTCACATAAGTGCTCAGACTTCCTGTGTATGTTTTTTGAGTTGAGGTTCTTCTTGGTAAATGTTTTGAGCATTGAGATATTATATGCCTTGGTTTCCATGATTGAGTAGCTACTTGTTTACTGTAGAAGTGTATGACTCCATGAGCCCAATGGGAGAAGCCTTATTTTTGTTGTTCCATCCAGCATGAATTTCATATACTATTCAAAGAGTTAGCCATCTTTCTTGCCCTTTAATGCATATCAAAAATCTGTGAGAGAGCCCTCTCTGACTAAGGAGGCTAAACCTTAGTCTAAAGCTTGGTCTGAAACAGTTTCATGAGATCTTATTAAGTAGCAGCCCTTAGTACTGATTTTATGATAACACCATCATCAGTCATTTTTCAGGCTTTCGTCACAACATCAACTCGATCCAGAATCCATCTCCATATAAGTCATGTCCAAGTCCATGAAGTAGTCCTCATCTCATCTACAACATGTTATCCATCATGTTTGGTATCAATGTGCTGCATGAAATTAGTTGCATCTATCCGAACATCATCATCCATATGCAAAACATCCATCTCCTCAAAATTAGGAGATTCTCTCATCAAACCTTACTCTCGATATGCCACATCCAGGTCCATGAAGCAACCTCCATCATATCTGTAATGTGTCATCCCTCAAGTCTGCCATAGAAACAAGTGTAAAACTATCTCATTCATCCATGTATAAAACGTGGTTGAGTCTCAGCTCAACCCATGCCCAAGTGTTGCCACGAAGGCATCATTATCATTGCAACTCCATCACTCCAAAGTCTCTCATATCAATCATCCACATCAAGTCACTCTTCCAAGTACACCCATACATGTACTCAAAAGTATGCACCCCATTCTGCATCAAAGTCCCTGACCTTAGCTCCTCAATGGATTAGATCCTCCAAGTCCACCATAATATGAAGTCCTCAAAAGTCACAACCTCATGTCATTATGAGCTCCATGAATTATCTCCAACCAACATCCTAGCAAGCATAGATGTCTCAACCCAAAGGTATTTGTAAGATTTCTCTACTCTCCATGTATTAGGAATGCTCCATAGTCTGCTCACAAATCCAACAAAGTCCATGGCTTTGTTGTACAAGAGTGCACAACATCCCCGTCGGCTCATAAGTAAAACATCTCCATGTCATAGCAAGAAAATCTACCTTCATAACATCTCTGCCTTGGCACTCCTCATTGGATGTCCATAAGTGACACCTCTACAAGTGCTCCTACATAATACTACCATGCTCCATGTGTCTAACTTGATGTCCATGACTCAAGTTGCCCATGTTTTCCAACTAAGTAAACCCATCACAACAATTGGTCATCCTCATCCAAGTCTGCAAATCGGTCTAGTGAACTCAGTCACCCAACCATATCATCATCACATCACGAGTCTCTCCACCATGGCTCCCCCATTAAAGGTTCTGCCAAGACATTCTCTTGGTCTCGGCCATGAGAAAGTATCATCATACTCAAGTGTGTGCCCTCCTCCAATCTATCCATGAGTCATGCTAGGCACTTAGACAATTTCTCCATGTGGCTAAAGCATGACCCATTCTTCCGCAACAATCATCGTGTTCCTCCCTGGTCACAGGCCTTTTTACCTTCTACCATAAGGTCAAAAACAACCTCAGCAAGTCGTACAATAGTCAACGATCCTTACTTCCCTATACAAGGTCTCATCGTAGTCATCCATGGTAAGATCCTCCCTTGCATCGGCAAATTGCTTTTGCTCTTCCCTGCATACGATTCATCTTCCAAAAGTCTCACTGAAGCACAAGTATCAATAATACTTACTTCATCAGGAGGCTCCTCTATGTGAGTATCCTCATCCATCAATGTCTGCAAACCGCATGATCCTGGTTCAACTTGATCAATTTCGAGTTCATCCTCCATCATTGTCATATCTGCAACATCTTCAAATATCACGGCTTCCTCTTCTTCATCATCGCAATCTACAGCTTCATCCTGCTCCATTGCCCAACCAAATTGAAGAAGTTTGTCTTCAACAGTCCTTTCTAAGACTTCAAGTTTATCTCAAATCAGTGGATTCTCTTCTTTCATCTGCTTCAACCTGTATAAGGTCAACAAGAGCTTCCCTTCACATTCTTCCAAACCTACCATGTCTTGTCGTTCAACTTGGCCCAAGCTTCACCTCTACTAAACTTGTCATGAAGTGTAGTGGGATCAGCTTCCCTACAAATCCTGCACCTCGTCCACTATCAGCTCTGATACCAACTGCCACGCCCCTACATTCGTAGTACTCTTCCAACTATACTATAGGAGGTGTGACACCACTGACCACATTCTTTTTACTAATACTTGCGATCGTGGACTATGCCTAACTTTCGATACTTAGTTTATTTTCTTCTTTACCAAGTATTATGTTTTCCTTTACACAAAGTGAAAACCATAAACATTCACCATAAACAACATTAACATATAAATTCACATTAGTATAAAGGGAGGGAAAACTCCCTATAATGAGTTTGCCCGAATAATAATAAAAAAAAAAACATATATATATTATGTCTTTCTTTCTTCTCTCTCTTTTCTATATATATTATATATATTATATATATATATAAGTTCAATCTTGAGGAAACCCCAAATTTACACAGCCAAATTTTACATTCATTAGTAAACTCGGTTTCCCAGCTCATCGGCACGCTTGAGCGGTCACCACATGACTCGCCCAAATCTTCATTTACCCCTGAATGCATTCATTCAACTCATCACATGTTTCATGTCATTTGCCCAACTCGGGTGCCCACCCATGTCACAATACACGCCTGCCCAGCTGCACCTCCACACTTTGGTCGCACCTCATTCAAAACCCATCACACTTTGTTTCCTTTCACCTTCATGTTGTTTTCCCAACTTGGGAAGCCAACCATTTCACCTTGCACGCCTTCCCTGCTGCACCTCGACACACGTTGGTCAACTTTCTCATTCACAAAACAACACTCTTTCAACTCTTCACTGTAACTAGGGGCACCCACCCACGGGTTGCCTTACATGAGTTACTGACCCAGCTCATTCAACACTCCAATCGGTGGGTGCACATGCCATGTCACCATGCATGTTAACTCCACCCAGTTCACCCATCTTCTCAACCTTCACCGGGCGCACCCAACTATGGGTCACCCTGCACGAGTGTTCCACCCAACCGTGGCTTTGTTCTGTGGGCACACATCACTGTGTCGCTCTGCATGAACTCGCCACCCGATTCTCTGCGTCGTTCACCCTTCAATCCACCAGTCATGCGGGCACATCTGCACGCCACTCTGCACCAACCGTGGAACCATCAAAAGCTAAATTCACACTTCAACTTCGCTACCCAAGTTCGATGTCTCATACCAGCCACTCGTCTGCCTATGTATATGCATTTCTACCATAGCGTGGGGCGACCAACTGACCCACCAACGCACATACATCTGTTGGCCCATTTGTTGTTTCAATTCGTTGTCCCACACATTATGTAATGTTACTGCCCACCCGTGTATTGGTTTTCCTTTTTGCTAGCCCACTCGTCAGGTCGCGCGGGACCACCCACACGGTACATACTTCCAACACCAAAACTCCATCACATTTTATCCTGTTTCCCTTGCATGTGTTGTGTCTCGTCTAGCTTGTCCACACCTTCACCATGCGTGCTCTCGTTGAACTACCCTCGTAGCTTGTGGCCCTTATAGAAACAAAGGCACAAGGGAGAGTCGAGCAAACGAGCTGCACGGATGTACACAAAGCCCACCCCGAGTCACAACTTAGCATTTTTTATACGAGCTCATGTGGACAGGCATGCCCTCAAACAACCTGACTGAACGAGTTTACACAAACGCCCTCAAACAACCTACCCGAATGAGTTTACATGGGTGTACTCAAACAACCCATCCGAACGAGTCTACATGAATGCCCTCAAATGACCCGACCGAACGACCTGCCCAAACGAGTTTACATGGACGCCCTCAAATGACCCGCCCGAATGAGTTTATGTTATGTTCCTATAGTGTCTTAATTTATGATTGACTTAGTTTATCTCTGTAATATGTACATACCTTTTCTCTCAGTAAATGTTTTCCATATTCAAAAAATAAAAAATAAAAAATGTAAAGAGGGTTTATCCTAAAAGAAAATCAAAGGATAAGAAGAATAAAAAGAAAAGATAAAAAAAATGAAAAATGAACCCCAAGAAAAAGAAAAAGGCCATGAAAGTGTGCAAGTCCAAATGCCACTACTATTTACTTTGATAAAAAATAAAGGTTGTGTGCAGCATGTCACTTATGCCACAATCCATGAAGAGTCAAATAGTGTAAACTTGGCTATTTCATGTTATCAATTTCCATGTCTATAGATAAAGAATAAAATCTGACCAAACAGTGTAATCTTGGCAGATAATTAGATTAGGCAGAGTGAATAAAAGGAGCTCAACTATTTAATTTGAGCCCTTGGAAGTAATAAGGTTAGATTTAATAGATTTCCATTGTAGAAGAAAAGAAAAGTTAGATAAGGGTTTTCCAGTTTAAGTGCACCCTAATAAAGAGTAGAAAAATGGTAGGATGTGTAGGTGGGTAAGTAGATGAATGGTTGCAAAATTGTGCATGTTGAATAGTTAAAACTCATGTCATTTACTTTCATCATCATATTACTTTAAAAAGCATGGGTAACAAAGAAACATGTACACAAAGTCAAGTGTTTAATTTCCTCATTCATTTTTCCCCTATTTCACTAATTTCCCACAAGTAACAGTCAGAGTGCCCAAAGCCTTAAAGTTAAAGGGGCTCAAAACATTTCTCTGACTTCTGGAGGGACGAACCCTCGGCCCAATGACTTAAAGGTTATAAGCACTAAAATCCCCTCATGAAAATTCACCCCCTTCAATTCATTCATTTTTCCCTAAAAATTCCCTTTTCCTAAGGTAAAAGCACCATTTGCCTAGGGAAAGTAATCACCCCCAAGCAAACCCCTTTTTTCACAAAAAACCCACAAAATACACCTAAGCCTAATTTATAATGTTTAAATGCGAAAATGTGAATATATTGCGAAACATTTTACTTAGCACATTCTTATCTCTGTTTCCATTTCATATTAACACTAATTTATTATGATTAACTCCCAGAAAATACACCCCGTTCTCGTATATATCATTAAAATCCCTTATGTTAATATCCTGCCCCAGTTTGAAATATAAACCTTAATAATGAAATAATTAGATAAGATTAATTAATCTATCTACGATCAATTAAGGCCTATAACCCTCCACTGCATTAAAAAAAGGAATTAATTAATAAACCTGTGATTAATTAAGAGCCTTCCTCCAATCACATCACCCTTGACATCATTAATCTCCCTAAATATGCAATTATTATCCCATCCAGCCCCTCCATTAAATCCTAATAAAGTCCCTTCCCCAACCATTGTACGATCTGACCCCTTTAGATTTAACGACTAATGCTCATATCGGGTGGCCTCTGATGCTGAACTTTACCCGCCTGATGTGAGCGGCTTTATTGTACACCGTACCGCTACGTGTCACCCAATGAATGGCATCAGGTGACCTCTCCCAATACCACCATACCCTCATAAGCAGTGTGATAGATTCTGCTTATCGCCTTCAGTTACCACCTTTGCTAAACGACAAAACATCACTTCCGTCAATTAGTGCCAAATGTCACTTTTCCATTATACGTGCAAAAAGAATTGACTTTGCCAATAAACCCAAAAATAATGACTATTTTTTTTTTTCCAAGAAAAGAACCTTTTGTTCTCTATGCACACTCAGAGTACGTTCGAGTTGTCACCCTTCTTTCAACCGTCAACCTCTAGAAGTTGCTGAACTCCAAATTGCCATTGTAGACCTGTGTGCTCCATGAAAAAAGTGCACCAGAGCCATTTGTCCCTCCATGCAACCATAACCAGGTATTTACCCTATTTCAACTGAGAAACCCTGTTTTCCATACTAAACCAAAACTAAATTGTTGTAAAAAAAAAATAAGTGATTTAGTGAAATTAAGTTGTTTAACAGTCTTGACACTCTCTGAGATGACCCATTTTTCCATAATTCCCCAAAAATTCCCTGCCCTCATCCTTGAATCCACAAGAACCAAGGATGGACACCCCAGTTGCCTTAAATGGCATGCCAATGACCACTCCCCACCGAGATTTAGACCATCTTCCCTTGGATGACAAAGATTACCAGATAAAATACCTCACCTTTGACTAGTCCCCTTCGAAATTGCATTGCAAATATCGAGAGATCTACTTGAACCATGCAGATAAGATAGGTCTCTGGGAATCAAACCTGCCCAAGTATCAATTCCCCAATGTTCATGTCTTCTTAGAAATTATTCATTACTGCCATGCAAGCTATGACCCTATTATGAAATTTGTAAAGTCCCTAGACCAGAGCATCATATTCACCATTACAGCTGAGTCCATAAACGAAATGTTACAGTTGCATCCTAGTCAAGACCTCACCCCCCTGTCCATTGCTGATTTGCTTGAAATATTCTCCAAGTTGTCTAGTTCTAGAAGTAGTCAAAGCTTCCAGACTTTCATTTCTGAAGAAAAACACGTGCCAAAGGACCCCCCTCCTTACATGTCAGCCTTATTTTCTGATATAGGCAGAGACATCAGAACAATGCTATCATGAATTTTAGGTTCTACCACTAATGAATATGTATATGAGACTACTCTTGTTGGCATGTCTATTTTTACCCCAGTCAACCTCCTACAATCAAATTTGATTATGCAAAATTCATCGTAGATAAAATACATGATAAATTTATGAGACTTGAAAATGAGAGGGTATTCAAGTATTCATCAGTCCTGTATCATTTGTTTCTCTACTACCAAACTTATAAGTTTCCCTTCTCTGTCCAAAAGCTTGATACTAGAGGGAATCCTAGATTTGTCATCTTTTGGACTACTCTGTTCCACAGGGCTTGTCATTCTCACCATCCATACATATATTTTATTGACCTATTTGTACATCTAGTGACTACAATGTTATTAGGAAGTCCCACAACCAGAATTAATGCAGAGATTAAGAGGGTTCTCCAGCTGTCCAAACAATATAAAGTAGGGGATTGATACTTGTACCAAAACCATACTAAAATCAGAATTTATGGGAGAGAGCTTCCTCCTTACAAGTTACCTAGATATCTCCCCATGCGATTATTTTCTCTGGAGTACTACAGGCAAATAATCAATTCTGATGAGATTCACTTTGTCCAAACCAAGAAGAAGGCCCAACTAAGAATAAAAGATCATCTAGGCCCATTTATTTGCAATAATAGAGAAGCATGAAAGGAGGCAAATGAAATCCTCCAAATATTGAAGTTAAAACAAAGTTTCATATGGGCCTATGACCCCCACGGATTCATTTGTAACAGAAGATAGAAACATAAGGTATCTCCTTATATCCACCATAGGATCCCATAAATTGAACAATATGCCAATCAATCAAAATGGGTGGAAGGCACTCTGATAGATAAAGATAGCACACAAGTTGAAGTTGACAATGTAATGGTGGACTTAGAAAGAATGTTTGATGAATATTCGTTTGTATAGGTGTTTGGAGAAACTTCAACACAAAAGCAGTCCTAGGAACACAACACACAACCATCAGAGCAACAAAGAACCTCAGAACAGGAAGAAGATTGAAAACAACAAGAAGAGTCAGAGAAGCCTGAAATCTCAGAGGAGCTTGCTCAACGAGAACAAATCATGAGCAACCCTCTTATTTTGCAGACTCCTCTAAATGAGGAGAAAAATTTAAAGAGAAACTGAGATGAGGCCACTCCTTTTACTATGCCTATTGATCAAACTTTTGTTAAAAGGAAAATATTAAACCCATATGCAGAGGAGGATAACAGTGAGGAAACAGTAGGCAACACAATAGCTGAAAGGAGTGACAGCAGGCCAACCATTCCAATAGGAGGCACACCATCTACTTCACATATACAGACATTTGAAAGACAACAAAGAACAAAGGTGTCTTCTTTTAGAGCTCCCTCTGAACAAAGTCTAGACATTAAAGGAAAGTAAAAAGAAATTAAAGCAATGAATGAGAAACTGAAAGCTCAAACCTATGCTCACTACTTCAAAATGGTTCCAACTAACCAGACCAGGCTTATGTCAACTTTTGACATAAAGGAAGGAAAAATGCAGATGAGCTTCCTCAAGCCAACTGTGCAATAGCCAAGATCCATGGCTAATTATTTAAAGACTGATTTTGAAGTTTTGGCAAAGGATATCCATCCTATTGACCAAATAGAATTGCACAAATAGACTCGTGAGATGGTATATTCTACATTGACTAATAAGGCCATAACAACACATCAATTGCAAAACTCATTGCACAATACCACTGCACAACTACAACTAGAGAAGGCCTCCTCTCAGGCTAAAGACACCAAGATAAAACTCTAGAAGATTTGGTGATAGAATTGGGACATGATCCCAAAGATGTCAAAGCAGCTGAACAACTGATTAAAAAGAAAAATGATGATATAGCTGCATTGAAGAAGTAGCTTAAGATCCCTCCTGTCCACCATCCTCAAATTGCAGAAGTCATAGAGAAACAAAAGGAGGAAGAACTTATGGACCTGTTCCTTAAGTTAAATGATTAGTTAGAAGAAACTAAAAAGGAATTGGAAAAAGAAATACAGTCTAAGTAGAGTGAGCTGGTCACCCCTCCTCAGACTATCATACCCACAATTTTTATAGCAATACCCTCCATTCTGGCAGCTTCTTTGGCACCAACACTTCCACCAGCAATAGCATTTCCAGTCGCAGAGAGTATTCCAAATATAGGTACATCAACCAGTGCAGGGATAACAATAGAAAAAATAGATGAAGTGATCAAAGCCATGGAACAAATGAGTATCTAGGCTACAAAATTGAAAAACGCTCAAGGAACAACTGTCAAGTTTGGAAACAAACTATGAGCTAGAACAATTCAAAACAAGGAAGAAGAAAGAAAAAACAAAAGGATGGAGGAAAGAATCAGAGTCCTGGAGAAGGACTTGACATTAGAAAAACCATTGGGAGACATGAGAAATATATTGTGGGCCAATATCATTGATTCCATCAATGATATTTGGCCTTCTATCTAGGTAATTTTTAAATAGACTGAATTAATAAAAATAGTTGTAGAAGCTATACAGAAGACTAAAGAAGAACTGGGAGATAAGCCTGAAGAGGAAAATCAGTTAATTGATTTCTTGAAAATAGGAACATGTACGAACTAGATGAGTTAGAGATTGAAGACAAAACAACTACTATGATTGAAATAAATAAAGTTCTTACTAAAAAGAACTCAATGCTTAACTTACAAATAAGATGTCAGAGTATTCATGCATATATAGATAGCTTCATGTTGAAGTATGGCATTTTGAGAGGGAAAGGCCTTCCTAGTCCAGTGGTTATACATGATAAGTTAATGACACATGAATATTATACTGAAAGGTTAAATAAACAGGCCAAGAGTCAAGCATGTTCTTCAGGAGTAAAATCAGTACCTACAGGAAAGGTACTTTATGATGGCCTGGAGAATCTATTTTATATAGAATATGAAGTAAAACATTTGTTCACTAGCAAGCCCAATTTTGCTAAGTACACAGAAGTTGATGAACTTTACAGAAATATGATCAGGATAAAATTACCAGATAATGAATGGTGGACCAGTGTGACTGATTTACTATAAAGTTACTATAGTAAATCTGTGAAGTAAAAAATATTTACCATGGCAATTTTGGTAATACAGGATGAAAGGATGAAACAATACAAGTAAAAAGTATGAGCACAGGTAAAGAGTATCAGTAGGTGAAGATAAGAGTGAAATCCAGCACATAACTACCAAGACAACTACAAGAGAAAAATCTGAGTTCTAGTATCTAGCACATTCATAAACAAAGGGACAACAAACAATCTGTTTTCCATCTGTCTCTATCTTCATGTGGAAAATAACCTTTGTTTCCTAGAAAAAATCTCATATAGTTATGAGATATTTTGTAATAGTTTTTGTATAAATACTTCACAAAATGAAGTAATTAGGGTGGATTAAAAAGAATTTCTGTAGACTTTTGTTTTGAGCTAAAGGAGCTACTGTAATCAAGGCTGGACTGGTTTACTAGATTAAATAAAGCTAGGGAGATCTCACTCGATTCATGTGCACTGTGAGAAACAAATAAGTATCATTTCTCTGAGTTTGAATATTGTTTTCCTTTATGTTATGAAATATCATATGTGTTTTCTTATAATTATCAAAAGAAAACCAGGAATAGTATCATCAAAATTAGCTTAAGTGCTCTTTGTTTTAACTATTTTCTTATTCAATGTTTTCTAATAAATTGCTTAAGTTTGGGAATTCTTAGTTGCTCTGTTACTTTTGTAATTCACTACCTCTTTTGGCCCCTAGTATAGGATCCTTGAGTGCCCTTGCTACTTGCCAAAATTCCCTTCTTCACCTTGATCCCTGCTAAGGATTATTCATTTCCCTTGGCCCTGGTTAAGATTTCCATCCACTGAAACCTTCATATTTGTCCCTGTTGTGCTAGCTTGCCTTGTGAATTATTACCTTGGTGATTAACCAAATCCTGATAAAACTTTCCTTCTTGACTCCATAGCCTAATGGCCTGAATACTTGCTCTGCCCATCTGTTTCCTTAATTCCACCAAACAAATCAAAACAAATCCCTTAAGCATTAATAACTAGCCTAATATCATATCAAAACAAAGCTTAATTATAAAGAGAGAGGCCTCTCTGGGTATAAATTGGCTGGGATCTGTATTTAAAAGATTGGTTTGTAGTTACCTTGGATCCTTTCCTTCTTTTAAATAACTTCTAAGGAAAATCTGAGTGATAACAGTTTACACGGACACCCTCAAATGACCCACCCGAACGATTTCACACGGATGTCCTCAAACGACCTACTCGAACAACTTTACATGGGTGCCCACATGACTAGAACAAAGGCACAAGGGAGAGTCAGGCAAACAAGTTGCACAAACGTGCACAAAGCCCACCCTAGGTCACAACTTAGCATTTTTTATATGGGCTCATGTACCCAGGTGCGCCATCACACTGAACAACCAAACCAAGAAAGTTTACACGAATGCCCTCAAATGACCCACCCGAATGAGTTTACACGGGCGCCCTCGAACGACTCACCTGAACAAGTTTACACGAACACCCTCAAATGACTTACCCAACTTGCCTGAATGAGTATACACGAACGCCCTCAAACAATCTGCTCGAACACCCTCAAATGACCCGCCCAAACTAGTTTACACAGACGACCTCAAATGACCCATTCAATTGACCCACCCGAACGAATATACATGGACGCTCTCAAATGACCCACCTGAATGTCCTGAAACGACCCGCCTGAACGCCTTGAAACAACCCACCCAAACGAGTTTACATGAACACCCTCAAACGACCCACTCGAATGACCCACCCGAACGAGTCTACACAGATGCCCTCAAACGACCCGACCGAACGAGTTTGCATGAATGCCCTAAAATGACCCGCGCAAACAAGTTGACACAAACGCCCTCAAACAACCCACCCAAACGAGTTGACACGAATGCCCTCAAATGACTCGCCCGAAGGAGTTGACACGGATAACCTCAAATGACCCACCTGAACGACCCGCTTGAACGAGTTGACACGGATGCCCTCAAATGACCTGCCCGAACGAGTTGACATGGACGCCCTCAAATGACCCACCCGAACGAGTTTACATGGGCACCCACACGAGCTAAACGAAGGCAGAAGGGAGAGTTGAGAAAATGAGCTACAAGAACATGCACAAAGCCCATCCCAGGTCACAACTTAGCATTTTTGATACGGGCTCATGTGCCTGGGCATGCCCTCACACTGAATGACCCGACCGAATGAGTTTACATGAACTCCCTTAAACGGCATGCCTGAACGAGTTTACACGGGCACCCTCGAACAACCCACCCAAATGAGTTTACATGAACACCCTCAAACGACCCACCTGAATGGGTTTACATGGATTCCCTCAAACAACTTGCCAACATGACCTGCCCAAACGAGTTTATACGGACGCCCTCGAACGACCCACCCAAACACGTTTACACGGATGCCTTCAAACAACCAGGCCGAATGAGTTTACGTGGGTGCCCACACTATCAAAACAAAGGCACAAGGTAGAGCAGAGCAAATGAGTTGCATGAATGTGCACAAAGCCCACCCTGGGTCATAACTTAGCATTTATGATATGGGCTTGTGTTCCTGGGCGCGCCCTCACATTGAACGACACGACCGAACGAGTTTACATGGGCACCCTCAAATGAACCGCCCAAACGATTTTACATGGCAAACGACTCACCTGAATGAGTTTACATGGAAAACGACTCGCTCGAACGAGTTTACATGGCCAACCTCAAACGACTCGCCCAAACGAGTTTACATGGCAGCCCTCAAATGACCTGCCCGAACGAGTTTACATGGAAAATAACCTGCTCAAACAAGTTTACATGGCCACCCTCAAACAACCCGCTCGAATGAGTTTACATGGAAAATGACCTTCCAGAACGAGTTTACACGGGTGCCCTCAAATGACTCGCTCGAACGATTTTACATGGAAAATAACTCGCATGAACATGTTTACATGAGCACCCTCAAACGACACGATTGAATGAGTTTACATGTCAAGCGACCCGCTTGAACGAGTTTACATGGGAAAACAGCCCACCCGAATGATTTTACATGGGAAAAAAACCCACCTGAACTAGTTTACACGGGCAAATGACCCGCCCAAACGAGTTTACACAGGCTCCGACACATGACCAAAATGAAGGCACAAGGGAGAGTCGGGAAAACAGGCCGCAAGAACGTGCACAAATCCCACCCCCAGTCACAACTTAGCATTTTTTATAAGAGCACTTGTAAACTGGGCACTCTCACATGACACGACATCACCCAACCTTACATACCCGAACGCGTTTACACAGGAACCCACACACAACACATCCTGACCCGCTCGAATGAAATTTGGGGTTTCCATGGGTGCACAGCCCAAACGAAATTTGGGGTTCCTGTGACTGCAGGACAAGAACGAAGGCACGAGAGAGAATCTGGAAAATGGGCCACACGAACATGCAGAAGACACACAAGTGGTTACGACTTAGCATTTTTGGCATGGCCACATGTGCTCGAGCACCCACACATTACACGACACGACTTGACCATCCCAAGGTGAGCCGACCCTACCCGCCCGAACGTGTTTGCACAGGCATCCACACATAACACGATCTGACTCACCCCAATGAAATTTAGGGTTTCCATGGGTGCACAACCTGAACAAAATTTGGGGTTTCCATGGGTTGCATGACCCAAATGAAGGCACAAGTGAGCATCGGGAAATGGAGCTACACGAACGTGCAGAAGACACTCGAGGGGTCACGAATTAGCATTTTTGGCATGACCACGTGTGTCGAAGTACCCACACATGGGATGAAATGACTCGACCCACCTGAAAGGGTTTGCATGTGCACCCACACACGACACAACATGACCCGATCTGCCTGAACGAAATTTGGGGTTTCCATGGGTGCATGACCCAAATGAAGGCACAAGGGAGTGCTAGGAAAATGGGTCACATGAACGTGTAGAACACACATGGGCGATCACATCTTAGCATTTTTGCACGGCCACATGTTCCCGAGCACCCACACATGGCAAGGCGCGAGCTGACCCGACTCACCCAAACACGTTTGCATGGGCACCCACACACGACATGACCCAACCTGCCTGAATGAAATTTGGGGTTTCCATGGGTGCACGACCCAAACGAAATTTGGGGTTTCCATGGGTGCATGACCCAAATGAAAGCACAAGGGAGCATCAGGCAGATGGGCTTCACGAACATGTAGAAGACACACGGGTGGTGATGACTTAGAATTTTTGGCACGGCACGACCTGACCCGCCCAAATGAAATTTGGGGTTTCCATTGGTGCACAACTTGAAAAAGGACACTAGGGAGTGTCAGCAAACGGGCTGCATGAATGTGCAAAAGACACATGGGCATTCATGACTTTGAACTTTTGGCACGGCCACGTGTGGCCGGGCACCGACACACAGCACGACATGACCTGACCTGCACTAGGCAAGCTGACCTAACCCGCCCGAATGAAATTTGGAGTTTCCATGGGTGCACGAACCGAACAAAGGCATGAGGGAGCGTCAGGAAAACGGGTCACATGAATGTGTAGAAGGCACATAGGCGGTCACGACTTACCATTTTCACCATGGTCACATGTGCCCGGGCACCCACATGTGCCCGGGCACCCACACATGGCACGGTACGACCTGACCCGCCAAAACGAAATTTGGGGTTTGAATGGGTGGAGGGCCTGAACGAAGGCAAGAGGGCAAGAATATATTTGACTCTAATAAAAAAATATACCGAGTGTAACATGCCCTTAAGGTCTTCAACATTTTATTTTGACTCTTCGACTCATCTGTAACACTTTAATATGTGTTAGGCCTATTTAAATGATCAAGAAACTCAATGATAAATATATCTATATATATATATAATATATATATATATATATATATATATATATTATATATATATATATATATATATATATTTCTTTTCTTGAATAAATACAAATATCAAAATTAAATTTATGAAGACTGAACCCAGTTACACTTTCTTCAACACCCCCTCTTAACTAGGGAGGTATTGATAAATCATTACAAGGTGTTTAGCTATTTCTCAATCTTGAATAATTCACATAAGAGAAACTAGATTGGCAACCCATCTATTATAGCATCATATTAGCCAACATTGTTCATAGCAAGGTCTTGACTAACAACTTTATCTCTCATAAGATCAGAGCACAATGGTGGCGAGACCAATGGCTTATAAGCACCTTAGTCATTGTCTCTCAAGGTACATACCCACCCAGATGTTCCTTGAGTATGACCTTCTAGGAAAATTCTTGCCTTGGGTTCCTAGCCCTTAAAGAGTATCGCTCCTCTTGCCTACTCTTCTCTTGGATTCCCTAAACATCCTCAAAGAGCATCAGATCCTAGATGATTAACCAATTCTCCCATTCTTTCTTACCAAGTGAAGACAAGAATGTTGTGTCTATATCTTCCCCTTGATTGAGGAAGACATGGCCAAGTTTCCTCTGACAAGGAACCTACCCAAGATCCTTTGTAGTTGGGAACTTGTTAGAAATCCCTCTTAGATAGGGACTTGTCCATTCATCAACAACGTCTTCTTCGTGGGTCCTTCAGCTGATTGATCTCCTTCTTTCCTTCGATGTCATGAGGTCTTTGTTTGAACTTCTTCTTGGCAGGGTATCGGCCATCGATCACTTTCCCTCCTGGTTTGTCATGTCATTGCTCCCTTCATGGAAAGTGGCCTTCTTGATATATATTAGGTCCCTATTGTCATCTAGCTACTCCTTTGTCATCTTGTCTATCCTTCATAATACTTACCACATGGATGCTTAGTTGTACTTGCTTGTTCCATACTTTGTTTTAGCAGCCCTTCATGACTTCATCATGATATTGATTCAACATCAAATGGTGCTTTTATTGGATGGCTTCTCCATCATGACATATTTGTAGAGTTGAATCAGTTATCTGCACCTTATTATCTCCAAGGCCTTCATAGGTGTCAAGGGTCCTTTGATCTTTTTCTTCCTTTGTCAAAGTTGCCATGCCTTCTTTCGAGAGATGTTGAGGAATATTGTTAAATAGTGATTCTTTGTGACCACGATGTTCTTCACATGCTTGATATCTTTCTTCATTTGCTTCTTCTTGGATTGATTAGTCAACCACCTTATACTCCTTATGGGAACACGTCTTCGTGTTGAACTTTCCTCCATTGTAGTACATGCCTCCGAGCATATCGTTAGTGAAAGAGATACTTTTATTCTTGATCATGATTCTAGTACTTTTCCCATGACAAAATATATATGATGACATGACTTAAACTTTGATGCATACATACCTTATCTTTATTATGCTTTTATCATCTTGGCTTTATTTGATAGTTCTCCTCAATTGGTGTAGCCTTTCTTGCTTCACCTGCTCTCGCCTGTATATCATCCTTTATTGAATCCCATAAATGGGACTCCTAATGAGACATCTACCCCCTTATGTACGAACCTTATTTTGAAGATTCTATCCAAGGATCTTGAAGACCCTTACCTTGCAAATGTTTCTTCCTTTGATGATGGAGGCCTTCTAAGAATTTTGATAATGACCAATCATTTTTTCATCGTGGATGAGACCCTATAATAGGTATGCTCCTTATATGTGAATATCTTGAGCTATATCTACACCATGCTCCTATATTCTAGAAGATATCTTTAACCATACAATCTGTTCTATCTCTATATGCTCTTATACTACTAAAAACTTTGAAAGAATACTTTAAGCAAAGAGGTTGACTTAGTCATAGGAGGATCTTCCTTCTTTTTCTTCTTGTCTTCTTCTTTCACTTCTTGATTTATATGAGCTTCTTCCCTTTTTCTCTTGTTGTTGTTGTCCTTCTTAAGTTTAGGACAATCCATTTTGTAGCATCCATATTCTTGGCATCCAAATCATTGGACTTTGGACATGTAGTGGTCCCAACCAATTTGTTACTTTCCTTGCAAAAAGACATTGAGGTATACTTAGAAGGGGACATATACTTACTTGATAGAGTTTGAGATGTAGTGAACTTGCTTTCTTCTTGAAGACTTGAGGGCTTGCCTTCCTTAGATCTTGATGTTCTTCAAGTTAATTTCTTCAAATGGACTTGCTTGATGACTTGACTCATAGTGCCTTTCATTTTTCAAGATGGTGTAGCTTGATGTAGTTGCCTCTTTGATTTGTTATTCTTGTACGTGCCTTTATACAAGGTGTTTCTTCTTGCTTTGTAGTCTTCCATGATGAATGATATCTGGTAGACCTTCTTATCCTTGATGTGATTGAGACTTCTCTGCGTGATTCTTCAACCTTGCAAATGTTCTTGAGATTCCCTTTCCTTGATGTGTCACCTTAGCTCCCATACCACGTTGAAGAATCTAGGGCAATGGGGTATAGTAGGATTCTTCTAGACTCGATAACAATTTGTGAAGATATTTTACAATTTATCTTGTTAGCTTAATTTTCTTCTCTTCTTATTAATGCATGTGTGTTTACTTCATCAAACTGGTGCCAAAAACATAAGAACAAGAACAAAAGATGCTGGCTCTCTGCTAGGTAAAAACCTCTCTCTCCTAGAGAGGAAAACCCATTCATAAATTTCTCTTATTGAAGCTTCTTGTTGATCATTGCCAAGCACTAGAACCTTCACAAGAATATCCTCCAAGCATAAGTCAAGTCCTTCCTCCTCTATGCCCTTTTTTTCTTCAGCACTTCGTTCCCCAACACTTTGTCCTTATTTCAACTTTTGATAGTCCTTGGTAGACTATCTATAGAAGAGACTCCAACCTTTGATCCTTAGCAAGATCCTTTACCAATGAAGAAACCTTCATTCTCTTGACCAACCGAGCCTTTTCTTCATGTGAGATTGCAGATTCAATGTCCGCATGCTTGGGCCGCAACTTCTATCATGGGAGGGGACACGGAAACACCAAGTTTAGTGCACCTGGGTGATTTCCATCATGACAAGACATGAAAACCCCAAATTTCCCGTACTTCAAAGGCTTTCAACAAGGCAGGACATGGAATCCCTGGGTTCCCCACAATTTGGCGTCTTTTTTCAAGGAGGGACTAAGAGACCCCATGTCACACCCCTATCCTAGTGGTAGTATTTCAACCACACATAAGTGGGTGTGGCACCGCCATAATTTTCTCTTTTAGCAATACTTGAGTACATGGTATGTGCCTACTTCAACACTCTATCAATTTTCCAATAAGTGTTCTTAACAATGCAGCGAAAATAACTTACCATCAATTTATCTTCTTCAATTATTATTTCAACTTGTTGTGTCGTGTGGTCATGCTACACTATCCATGACCTACATGACACAACTCTACACCTAACATTCGACCAATGTCACTCACGCCCAAGTATGCCACCTGTCTACCCGACTTTCCATTTCACGGTGCCCAAACTCTACCTGTCGGTGTGGTCCGTAGTGAGGGCACATGGCCGCATGCAGTGTGGCCTGCCTGCTTGGTCGGTAACCTGCCCCACTCTGCCTGTCCACACTACCAAGTCTGACCTGCCTGCTGTAATCTGCCCGCCGGTGTGGCCCTCTTACCCACATCCTTCTCTTCCTTCTATTTTCACCCAACTCCTTCCTTCACAATTGTTCTGTGATGTGGAAGTCTGAGTTCGATGTCCCTTCATCGAACATCGTCCTCCTTACTTATATGCATCCTTTCACCCAAGGGGCATGTCCCTTGGGGATAACAAGGGTTGGCTCCATCAACATGCATGCCCAGCTGACTTGCCACATAACCTCGACACACCCCATTCCAGTGAACTGCCACATCTCTTCATGTGCATCATCGCACCCATGGGTCGGCTCCAACACTTAGCCAATTACACACATCGCCACATGTCGCACGGCTACCCGCATCCTAATGCATCTCCACATGGTCACCTCTTTCATCCAGGCACCCAACATAGGTCACCCACATGCCTTCCACTGATGACTCACCCATCGTGCACGTATCAAGGGCCGTGCACCCTGCCCAACACAACGCACCCGCTACGAGTGCGCCCATCACTATCACGCATAAGCAAATGTCGTGCCAAGTCTTTGCATTTAAATAAAGGCTCACCCGAGTCACCTATAACTGAACATGGGTGCTTGTACTACGGGTTCATTCTTTCAACTCTCTCTGGCGCTCTTGACTCAAATACCTTACACCCCAGCTGCACCCCCCTCCCCCGTATGTGGTAGAGGTTTCCAGTGCGATGGGACATGGAAAGCCTAGATTTCACACACTTGGGTAGCTTTCCTCACGGCGGAGTAGGGAAACCTCACTTTCCCTGCACTTGGATGGCTTCCATCGCAACTTGGCATGGAAACCCCAAGTTCCAAAGACAGACCAGGAAAGCAGTTTCCATCCCACTATGAAATGGAAACCCCAAGTTCACAAGACTTTGGAGGTTCTTCATCGTTCTGCAACATGGAAACCATGAGTTCCATAAACTTGGATGTTTTCGGTTGTGTTGTGACATGGAAACCCAAGTTCCCCACACCAAGGCCGCAGTTTTCCCTGGGGTAGGAGATGGAGACCCTAGAGGTTCCTAGAATTAGGCGGTTTCCCTCATGCCATGAAACAGAAGCCCTCGTGTTTCACGGAATTGGGCAGTTCTCTGTCGTTCTGCGTCATGGAAACCTGAGTTCAATGCACCGAGGTCATGGTTTCTGTTGTGGCAGGACATGGAAGACCCAAGTTTCCCATAATTGGGCGGTTTCCGTCATGCCACAGAATGAAAAGCCCCATGTTCGGTAGTCTAGGGTGGTCGTTCCCTATTGCGCGATGACATGGAAACCTAACGATCCCCAAACTTAGACGGTCATTCCATGTCGTGCAATGACATGGAAAACTGAAGCTCCCCAGACTTGGATAGTTGTTCCCTATCATGCGATGACATGGAAACCTGAAGCTTCATATACTTGGGTGGCAGTTTTAGCCGTGGTGCGAGCGACATGGGAACCCCGCATTTCCTAGACTTGGGTAGCAATTTTTGTCATGATGCAAAATGGAAACCCTATGTGTCCACTGACTTGGGTAGCAGTTTCCATCATGCCGCAAAATGGACACCCCGAGTTCCTCAGACTTTGGCGGCTTTTCGTTGCCCCACGACATGGAAATCCAAAGTTCCACAGACTCTCGAGCGATTCAGGGTGTGCCACGACATGGAAACCCTAGGTTTCCTAGACTTGGGTGGTTTCTGTCAGTGGTTTTGGCTGCGTCGACATGGAAACTAGGAGTTCCCCAGACATGAGCAGCGGTTTCGAAACACCCTAAGTTCCCTAGACTTGCGAGCTGGTTTGCATCATCATGGAAACCCCAAGTTCCCCGTGTTGGGGCATTTGAAAACCTCGCATTCGCATCGCGACATAAAATGTGGAAACCCATGGTTCCATTAAGGGCGTGACATGGAAACCCCAAGTTTCCCCAGACTTGGGCACCGTCGGTTTCGGTCGTGGCGCGACATGGAAACCCCAAGTTTCCCAGGCTTGGGCACGACATTGAAACCCCAAATTTTCCCAAGCTTGAGCACCACCGGGTTTGGTCGTGGCGAGACGTGGAAACCCCATGTTTCCCTAGGTTTTGGCATCGGGGCACGACCTGAAAACCCCAAATTTTTGACGCGACATGGAAACCCCAATTTTTTTGGGCCGGGCAGAAGCCCAAAATTTTAGGCGTAGGGTGGAAACCCAAAATTTTGGGCACGACATGGAAACCCCAATTTTTTTGCGTCGGGAAAAAGCCCCAAATTTTAGGCGTAGGGTGGAAACCCCAAATTTTGGCTGCGACATGGAAACCCCAAAATTTTTTGTGCCAAGTGGAAGCCCCAAATTCTAGGCCTTGGGTGGAAACCCCAAATTTTGGGTGTTGGGGCATGGCATGGAAAACCCAATTTTTCCCACGCTTTGTCACCTTTTCCATCGCAACGTGGAAACCCCAAATTTTGGGCACTGGGGTGTGGCATGGAAACCCCAATTTTTCCCATGCTTAGGCTCTTTTTCTATCACAATGTGGAAACCCCAAATTTTGGGCATTGGGGTGCAACATGGAAACCCCAAATTTTGGGTGTCAGAGCGCGACATAGAAACCCAAATTTTCCCGAGCTTCAGCACCTTTTCTGTTGCGGTGTGGAAACCCCAAATTTCTCACCCCTAAGCAAATAAAAAATTGTCATTTGGAGGAAGAGGCAAAGGCACAAGAGTGGGAGGGTTATCCGGATTTGTTTGAATAATGTGTGACAAGAGTGAAGCTCTGAACAGAGGTGACCAAAGGATGAATCTCAGTAGATCGTGGTAGCAAGGCCACTCTGCCACTTACAATACCCCATCGTGTATTTAAGTCGTAGACAAAGGATTCTTCTCAATGACCATTTGGAATTGAGCTTCAAAGCTGCCCCAACCGAGATGCTTCACGGTCGCGGTTTACAAATGACATGGGCCCCTGGGGGTTACAAAGAGACACCCCTATTTCGGGTCGACATATAGTCAACGAGTGAAATGCATCACTTCTAGCATGGATTCTGATTTAGAGGCATTCAGTCATAATCTGACACATGGTAGCTTCGTGCCACTGGCTTTTCAACCAATAGCAATGACCAATTGTGTGAATCAACAATTACTCTCGTACTAAGTTGAATTACTATTGTGGTCCAGTTCATCAGTAGGGTAAAACTAACCTGTCTCACGATGGTCTAAACCCAGCTCATGTTCCCTATTGGTGGCTGAATAATCCAACACTTGGTGAATTCTACTTCACAATGATATGAAGAATTGACATAGAAGGATAAAAAAGAAATGTTGCTATGAACGCTTGGCTGCCACAAGCTAGTTATCCCTATGGTAACTTTTTTGACACATCTAGCTTCAAATTCCAAAAATTTAAAGATTCGATAGGCCACGTTTTCACGATTTGTATTCATACTAAAAATCAAAATCAAATGAGCTTTTACCCTTTTGTTCAACACAATATTGTTGTTCTCGTTGAGCTCATCTTAGGACACCTACATTATCTTTTAACAAATGTGTCGCCCCAGCCAAACTCCCCACCTGACAATGCCTTCCACTCAAATCAACCCACTGAAACGTGCCTTAAGGCCAAAAATAGGGGCAATGTCCCTTCTCTGCCCCACGGAATAGGTAAAATAACGTTAAAAGTAGTGGTATTTCACTTGAATCAAAAACGGATCCCACTTATTCTACACCTCTCAAATCATTTCACAAAGTCGGACTAGAGTCAAGCTCAATAGGGTCTTTGCTCCCTGCTGATTCTACCAAGCCCATTCCCTTGGTTGTGGTTTCACTAGATAGTAGATAGGGACAGTGGGAATCTCATTAATCCATTCATGTGCATCACTAATTAGATGACGAAGCATTTGGCTACCTTAAAAGAGTCATAGTTACTCTCGTCATTTACCCGTGCTTGGTTGAATTTCTTCACTTTGACATTCAAAGCACTGGGTAGAAATCACATCGCGTCAGCATCTGCAGGGACCATTGCAATGCTTTGTTTTAATTAAACAGTTAGATTCCCTTTTTCGATACCATTTCTGAGTCCACTAGTCGCCACCTTCGGAAAAGCCCCCAACAGGGGGCATTCTATGCCCGTAGCTGAATCGGCACATGACTGCCTGCCCTCACTATGAGAGCAATTCGGGGAAACTGCTGATAGTGCACAAGTTGAGGGCACAGACCCCTAGGCCCAACCCTTAGAGCCAATCCTTTTCCCAAATTTACAGATCCATTTTGCCGACTTCCCTTAGCTACATTGTTCTATTGACCAGAGTTTGTTCACCTTAGAGACCTGATGCCATTATGAGTATGACCAGGCATGAACGGTACTCAGTCCTCCATATTTTCAAGGGATGTTAAGGGCGCACCAGACATCACAAGATGTGTAGTGATTTTCCAGATTTTGGACCCTATCTTTGCGTGAACAGATCCCAGTGTGGGAAAGCTATTAAAAATAAACGATAACTCTTCCCTGGGCCCTCAACAACATCTCCAGATTTCCTAATGTTGCCACCCGCCACCATGTCCTCGTTCAATAATATTAACTCGATTCCCTTTCGATGCTCATGCAGAGTGAACCCTTGATACAAGGCTTCCCCATCTCTTAGGATCGACTAACCCATGTCCAAGTGTTGTTCAA
Organism: Pinus taeda; assembly: GCA_000404065.3. Lineage (NCBI taxonomy): Eukaryota > Viridiplantae > Streptophyta > Pinopsida > Pinales > Pinaceae > Pinus > Pinus taeda. The sequence goes on along the minus strand of APFE031657460.1, from coordinate 75,876 downwards.
ATGGAACCTTTCCCAACTTCAATCTTCAAAGTTCTCATTTGAATATTTGCTACTACCACCAAGATCTGCACTGGGGGCGGATCCACCCAAGTTCACGCCTAAGGTTTCTCAATGATCCCCATGTCCTCCTACTCGTCGGAGCCAGAAAATTGCTCTGACGGTCGAGTATAGGTTGCGTGCTTTAGCGCCATCCATTTTCAGGGCTAGTTGATTTGGCAGGTGAGTTGTTACACACTCCTTAGCAGATTTCAACTTCCATGACCATCGTCCTACTGTCTTAATCAACCAACACCCTTTGTGGGATCTAGGTTAGCGTGCAATTTGGCACCGTAACTTGACTTTCGGTTCATCCCACATTGACAATTCTACTTACCAAAAACGGCCCACTTGGAGCTCTCGATTCCACAACATGGCTCAATGGAGCAGTCACACCCTCTTACCTATTTAAAGTTTGAGAATAGTTAGAGGGTATTATGCCCTCGATGCCTCTAATAATTTTCTTTACCTGATAAAACTCACGCATGAGCTCCAACAATCCAGAGGGAAACTTCGGAGGAAACTAGCTACTAGATGGTTCGATAAGCCTTTCGGCCCTATACCCAAGTCAGACGAATGATTTGCACATCAGTATTGCTACGAGGCTCCACCAGAGTTTCCTCTGGCTTCACCCTGCTTAGGCATAGTTCACCATCTTTCGGGTCCCAATAGGTGTGCTCGCACTCAAAACCTTTGCATAAGCTCAAGGTCAATTGACAATGTATCCCCCAAGAGAGGGGATCTCGTCCATCAGCTTCCTTGCACCTCAAAGGTTTTCAAAACCACCGACTCACACACATGTTAGACTCCTTGGTTCGTGTTTCAATACGAGTTGCATGGAAAGCCCGCCAACCAACACCACGAGCATGTAGGTGCACACGGCCTACCACAAGAGCGCACACTTCATTCCTCGACCATCGCAATGACAAACTGATAGGTAGTAATCCACCTACGCTTGTGACGATGCAACAACCCGTGTTGGTTTGCACTTCAAGTCGAGTGGTAGACTAGCCTAAGCCATTCCACATCTGATCGAGATGCATCGACAACCTCCATCCGCTCCCCTCTCGGTAGTTTCAAGCACTCTTTAACTCTCTTTTCAAATTCATTTTCATCTTTCCCTCATGGTACTTGTTCGCTATCGGTCTCTCACTCGTATTTAGCCTTGGACAGAATTTACCACCCAATTAAGGCTACATTCCCAAACAACCTGACTCATCGACAACGCGTTGTGATGTGGAAGGGTCCTGGCTCGATGGGGCTATCACCCTCTCAGGAACCCCCTTCTAAGGGACTTGGCCCAGGTCTGCCACTGAGGATGCTTCTACAAACTACAATTCAGGTGATGCTACTGCCTGATTTTCATGCTGGGCTCTTCCCAGTTTGCTCGCCGCTACTAGGGAAATCCTTGTAAGTTTCTTTTCCTCCACTTAACTATATTATTGAACTCAGCAGGTGTTCTCGTCTAAGGTGAGGCCACAATGTTGGAGCTAAATCCCCCCTACCTGATGGGAGGAAAAGAGAGAGTAAAGCAAGTTCAAGTGAAACATTGCTTGAGGTATTTCAGCCAACTGCACCATAGTGGGCACGGACGACCAGCTCTGCTGCTCCCTAACATATTGCAGGGAGTGAGTTTTAATGGGATGCAATGCCTAGACAGATCTGTCCATGAATGAGGCCTTGGGTGCAAATTGCGTTCAAAAACTCGATGATTCATGGGATTCTGCAATTCACACTAAGTATTGAATTTCGCTACGTTCTTCATCATAACAAGAGCTGAGATATTTGTTGTTGAGAGTTGTTTCCATGTATTACCAAAAAATCCACCACAACACTGAATAGAAGCACCCCCCACAACAAATGTAAGGCTAAGGGCCAAAAGGAGGAAAGGAAGAAAAACTCATGAAAGAAAGAGAAAAAAGGTGTCTACCCCCCTCATAGGAGGATGCTCAAATAGAGAAAAATCTCCTCGAGCCCCACACCCTCACAAAAAGGGGGGAAATGCATGTAATAGTAATCAAGAAGGACTATGGTCACCACCCCGGGAGCTCACACTGCTTTTAATCCTTCCCGAGCACCAGTCCACAACAATTCCCCCTTTTCTCTATAAAGCTAGGGACCAAAAGGAAGAAGGGAAGAAAACAAGGTGAAAGAAATAGATATCAAATGTGGTTGCTGGCTCACAAGGGGTGGCTCAAACAAAGTACAAGCCTCCCAAGCTCCGTGCCTTCGCAAAAAGGGGGAATTGAAGGGGATGACGATCGAGAAGGACTAGGATGGCCACCCTAGGAGCTTGCATTTCATTTCGTCCTTCCCGTACACCAATCCACAACAATCCCACCTTTTCTCCATAAAGCTAGGGGCCAAAAGGAAGAAGGGAATAAAACAACATGAAAGAAAGGGATATCAACCATGGCTACCGACTCACAAGGGGAGGCTTCAAATAGAGAACAAGCTTCCCCAAACCCGTGCCTTCGCAAAAAGGGGGGAACTGTAGGGGATGGCGATTGAGAAGGACTAGGGTGGGCACCCTAGGAGCTTGCACTATGTTTCATCTTTACCGAACACCAATCCACAACAATCCCACCTTTTCCCTGTAAAGTTAGGGGCCAAAAGGAAGAAGGGAAGAAAACAACATGAAAGAAAGAGAGATATCAAACATGTTTACCGACTCACAAGGGGATGCTCAAAAAGAGAACAAGCTTCCCCAACCTCATGCCTTCACAAACGGGGGGAACTATAGGGGTCGATGATTGAGAAGGACTAGGGTGGCCACCCCTAGAACTTGTACTTCTTTTCGTCCTTCCCAAACACCAATCCACAACAATCCCACCTTTTCTCCACAAATCTAGGGGCCAAAACAAAGAAGGGAAGAAAAAAACATGAAAGAAAGATATATCAAATGTCACTACTGGCTCACACGGGGAGGCTCAAATAGAGAACAAACTTCCCAAACCCCGTGCCTTCGCAAAAAGGGGGGAATTGTAGGGGATGACAATCGAGAAGGACTAGGGTGGCCACTCGGGGAACTCACATTACTTTTCATCCTTTTCGAACACCAATCCATAACAATCCAACCTCTTCTCCATAAAGCTAGGGGCAAAAGGAAGAAGGGGAGAAAAAAACACAAAAGAAACAAAAATTCCAAGAAAAGAGAGAAGCTCAACAGCATGCTGAGTAGATGTTGCATAACTAAAAAGAAATCAAACAAGGCACTCGATCAAAAAGCATCCCACCTCTTCACACCCTCCCACATACATTACGGCATGACACCCTTTCTAGCTTACAACATAACAAACAACAATCAAACAACCAAGAAAATAAATCACAACTTAAAGTTGACCACTAGAAAAGACAAGGGTCGTGATGGGACCAGTATCTGGAGCATGTTATTGAGAGGTAAACAGCCCCCCCCAACTTGGCACAAGGCTTCAAATGACAAATAGACTAAGAACAAACCCACCCTGCTATTGCACCCCTCCGTGTACAAAACACCCAACAACCTTTGTAGCAAGAAAGTCGACGGGGGTCAAGAATCAAACTCCAAAGAGGAGTTGTCACGGGCTGACACTAAATGCTGGAGAAAGCCACGAGGCAAAAAATACATTGATGGTGCAAGGCCACTAAAGAGAGGGATGTTTGCAAAGCACACACCACGAAGCAAAGAAATGACCAAGTGCCACAAAAAACCCACAATCTGAAGGGAGGAACAAAGACACAACCCGCTACTTCTTTCCTTAGAAGGGGAGTGGCTCACGAGAGGATGAGGAATTCCCTCAATGGCAAAGGCATGAGATAAGATTGCCACCCTCATGCCCATTTGTGGGGAAAATTAAGATCTTGATGGAGCTCAGATCGAGGGAGGGGTTTTTCAGTACCTGAACACCCAATCCTTCTACGAGGGCATATCGAGGAATGGTCAGGAGGACTAGGGTGGCTAGCCCAATAGGTTGAACCGCTCTTCATCCATCCCATACAGACCCCATCCAGAAAATTTCCGCTCACGAAAGTTTTTAGCTACTAGGCGTGCGTGCAACCACTCCCTCGACCCAAGCAACACATCAACCACTGCTGCCTTTTTGAGAGAACCAACTATGGAGGTCCACACCCTTGGCCCATGCCTTCCAACAATCAAAATACCAAGCACTGCCACTACGAATGGGTCTAAATTTATCGATCGTATTTACCAAGCACCTCAACTGCAGCAACCATGCCCGACCGAATAGATCGTCGGAAGGGATCCCAAGAAACAAGCTTCCAAGCCTCCAATAGAAACACATTGGCGGAAAGAAAAACAAAGGATGGGTGGGACAGACATAGGTGTGGATTGCAATCACACACGAAAAACAAGCATTACCTCAATACAAGCAACCAACAATGTTCCCGCCAAACACCAAACTCGCTCCCCTAAAGACATGCCACACAAGCCCACATTGCAATTGAAACCCAACGAACCCGAACCAAAAAATAAAACCCCTGCTATCAATGATCCTACCATAGGTTCACCTACAGTAACCTTGTTATGACATCACCTTCCTCTAAATGATAAGGTTCAATGAACTTCTTTTGACGTCAACGACGGTGAACCACCATCATTGACACAATCCGAACACTTCACCAGATCATTCAATCGGTAGGAGTGACGAGTGATGTGTACAAAGGGTAGGGATGCTATCAACATGAGTTGATGACACATGCTTACTAGGAATTCATTTTTGAAGACCAATAATTGCAATGGTCTATCCCCACCATGATGCAATTTGAGAATATTTCCTGATCCTCTTAAACCAGGAAGAAAAACTTGTTGGCTACGTCAGTGTAGCATGTGGGCAGCCCATAACATCTAAGGGCATCACATACCTATTATTACCTCAAACTTCCATGGCCTAAATTGCCATAGTCCCTCTAAAAAGCTGGTCATGAAGGGGAACCTCTGTGTAGCTAGCTAGCAGGCTAAGGTCTCGTTCGTTATCGGAATTAACTAGAAAAATTACTCCACCAACTAACAACAGCCATGCACCACCACCCATAGAATCAAGAAAGAGCTCTCAATTTGTCAATCCTTACTATGTCTAGACCTGGCAAGTTTCCCCGTGTTGAGTCAAATTAAGCAGCAAGCTCCATTCCTGGTGGTGCCCTTCCATCAATTCCTTCAAGTTTCAACCTTGTGACCATACTCCCCCTGGAAGCCAAACACTCTGATTTCTCAGAATGTGTTGGTCGAGTCCTTAGAGCAACATCCGCCAATCCCTGGTTAGCATCGTTTATGGTTTATACTAGGACGGTATTTGATCGTCTTCAAGCCCCCAACATTCATTCTTGATTAATGAAAACATCCTTGGAAAATGCTTTTGTAGTGGTCCTTTCATAAATCCAAGAATTTCACCTCTGACAATGAAATGTGAATGCCCACAATAGTCCCTATTAATCATTACTCCGGTCTCGAAGACCAACACAATAGGATCATACTCCTATCATGTTATTCCATGCAAATGTATTCAGAGCATAAGCTTGCTTTGAGCACTCTAATTTTTTCAAAGTAACAGCGCTGGAGCCACGACCCAACCAATTAAGTCTAGGAGCATGCTGCCGATAAAAGGGACAGAAGGCAGGTGCACATCGAGTAGGCGGATTGACCTTTACGACCCAAGATCCAACTACGAGCTTTTTAACTGTAACAAGTTAAATATACGCTATTGGAGCTAGAATTACCGCAGTTGCTAGCACCAAAATTTCCCTCCAATGGATCCTTGTTAAGGGATTTAGATTGTACTCATTCCAATTACCAAACTTGATGAGCCCAGTATTGTTATTTATTGTCACTACCTCCCCATGTCAGGATTGGGTAATTTGCGCCCCTGCTGCCTCCCTTGGATGTGGTAGTCATTTCTCAGGCTCCCACTCTGGAATCGAACCCGAATTCTCCATCACCCATCACAACCATGGTAGGCCTCTATCCTACCATTGAAATTTGATAGGGAAGAAATTTGAATGAAGCATCGCCAGCACAAGGGTTGCACGACCCGTTAAGTTATCATGATTCACTGAAGAAGTGGGAAAGCTCGCGACGACCTCTTATCTGAAAAATGCATCCCTTCCAAAGAGTCAAAACTTTGTGCACATATTAGCTCTAGAATTACTACGGTTATCCAAGTAGTATGGTACCATAAAAAAAACAATAACTAATTTAATGAGCCATCCACAGTTTCACAGTTTGAATTAGTTCATACTTAGACATGCATGGCTTAATCTTTGAGACAAGCATATGACTACTGGCATGATCAACCAGGAAGCACCCTCCCACTTCAAAGGGCATTCCGGTCACTCTCTTACCAAGAGCCAACCTGAACACCCATTAAGTCAAAGAGATATCAAAATATCATGTAAAACTTTTATGACTTGCACCTCTTGCATCCCAAGAAGGAAGCACACGCAACATGCCAAGGACATGGTGAACAAATGGGTAGACCTGTTGAGTCACAATGCAACAAGGCCACTTCAGATTTTTCAACCACACCCCAACCAACAAGAAAATTAGCAATCACTCACCCACTCCATTGGAAATTCCTCAAAAATCCTCCACGCCCTACACCAAGGCCACCTAGGAGTCCACCCGGATAGCAGAAATAGTGGACCTCAATCTCTCGATTGCCTGTGGTTGCCTCAATGCAAAGGAAATAAATGTAGAATGACCAACCACACAACCTATATATTATAAATGAGCCCCAACCCTCCTCGCCCTACACCGAGGGCACCTAGGAATCCACCCGGATAGCAACAACGATGGACCTCGATCTCCCGATTGCCTCCGGCAGCTTCGATGCAAAGGAAAAGGAAAGAAATAAAAAGAGGACAATTGAACACAAATCCTATCATAGAGAGGCCATATAAACCTCCCTACCCCACATAAATGCCACCTAGGAGTCCACCCGGATAGCAACAACAGTAGACCTCGATCAAATGATTTCCTGCGGTAGCCTCGACACAAAGGCAAGGGAAGGAAATAATACAAGACAAACCGAGCCCACAACCTCCCTTAGAAATGCCCCACAACCCTCCCCTCCCCCTGCACAGAGGCCATCTAGGATTCCACCTAGATAGTAGCAACGATGGACCTCGATCGCATGATCGCTTGTAGTAGCCTCGATCAGAAGGAAAAGGAAGGAAATAAAAAAAGACTGAATTAGCCCAAAATCTCTCTTAGAAATGGCCCCGACCATCCCCACCCCGCACCGAGGCCACTTAGGAGTCCACCCAGATAGCAGCAACAGTGGACCTCAATGCGAAGGCATAGGAAGGAAATAAATGCAAATCAGGAGGCTCACTACACAATACAAGGACGTATCCAAACAAGAGGAGGGATCAAGCAGCTCTGCACCCCACGCACCCTACGTACAGGAAACATAGGAGATTTCCTATAGCTTTACTGACTGGACAATGAATAATTTTCACCTACGACCACCTCCACACAGAGGAGGGAGGTCGAAGCATTCCACCTCAAAATCCTTCTTCCAAATAGCCCCCACCATTGACGTAGCAAGCCTCCTCACCATTGGACCATGAGCACATACACAATTGAAATAACAAATGTGCATAAACGTTGTGACTTAACATTTCCAACCGCAAAAGCCTATCACGCACACGAGATGTAAGGAAAAAGACAACCACTAGATCTAAAATATGGGCCAACACATCTATCAAAACATTAAAGCCAACGCAACCATAGATGATGTGCACTTTGAAAGGAATGCCAACCCTTTACTTTACAATAAGGAGAACAACTCCTCACATTGCCCGATGGACAAGGCAAGCAAGAGGGAGTGTAGGTGGTTTACAACCAAAACCCTTCCATGTTCCTCTTAAATGTATGCATCTCAATCAATAATGCCAACACAAAAAGAGTACAAACACAAGAAACCGCCACCATAAATAGTAAAACAATGAAGAGGCTAGCCATCATAGGGAGCCACACAACAACAACCAATAAAACTCCAAGAACTTATAGCAGAAGGGGAATTGTTCACATATGCCTCCCAAGACAAGCATGGCCAACATTACCGCTCATGTGCTACTGAGTGGGTATGGAAAGAAGATGAAAATCAGCCATCCTACAAACGACCCAAGGCCATTCTTCAGGCAAACCCGAAAGGCCAACTCAACTACCAACCCACCTTTCACATGAAAACCAAAACCCTCCCCACCAAATAGGGAGGAGGTGAACAATATAATGAGGAGCCAATTTCAATGGATCCACACAAGTCCGCCGAGCCCAATCAAAATTTTCTATTCGCAACAACCGAGGGGCACGATGGCGACATAGGCACAATGGAGTTTTGGGGTTTCCATATGGGACCGCAACAACGAAGGCTCAAAGGAGCATCAAGAAAACTTAACATTTTTATCGTTCAGATGGGTATGAGGGATGGGGATGAGCATGGACAACATTAATGCTCATGTGCTACCGAGTGGGGATGGAGAGAAGATGAAAATCGGCCACCCTACAAATGAACCAAGGCCATCGTTTAGGCAAACTTGACAAAAAAACTCAATTACCAACCCACCTTTTACACAGAAAGAAAACCTATCACTTGTATCATTTGGACAAGCACGACGGACCAGGACAAGCTAGGGAGCCACACCACAACAACCCATACAACTCCAAGAACTTAGAGAGTAGAAGGGGAATTGTTCACATATGCCTCTCGAGACATGAATGGCCAACATTACTGCTCATGTGCTACCGAGTGGGGATGGAGAGAATATGAAAATCGGCCACCCTACAAATGACCCAAGGCCATCATTCAGGCAAACCTGAAAAAACAACTCAATTAACATCCCACCTTTCACACAGAAATCAAACCTATCACTTGTATCATTTGGATGGGCACGAGGGGACCAGGATGAGCCAGGGAGCCACACCACAAAAACCCATAAAAATCCAATAACTTAGAGAGTAGATGGGGAATTGTTCACATATGCCTCCTGGGATGAGCATGGCCAACATTACCACTCATGTACTACAGAGTGGGGATGGAGAGATGAAAATTGGCCATCCTACAAATGACCCAAGGCCATCATCCAGGCAAGCCTGAAAAAAATACTTACCAACCCACCTTTCACACAGAAAGAAAACTTGTCACTTGTATCATTTTGATGGGCACGAGGGACCAAGATGAGCCCGAGAGCCACACTGCAACAACCCATACAACTCCAGGAACTTGGAGAGCAGAAGGGGAATTATTCACATATGCCACTCAGGACGAGCATGGCCAACATTACCGCTCATGTGCTACCGAGTAGGGATGGAGAGAAGATGAAAATCAACCACCCTACAAATGACCCAAGGTCATTGTTCAGGAAAATGTGAAAAAACAACTCAATTACCAAAGCACCTTTCACACGAAAATAAAACATACACTTGTATCGTTTGGATGGGCACGAGGGACCAGGACAAGCCCGGAAGCCATGGTACAAAAACCCATACAACTCCAAGAACTTGGAGAGTAGAAGGGGAATTGTTCACATATGCCTCCTAGAATGAGCATGGCCAACATTACCACTCATATGCTACTAAGTGGGGATGGAGAGAAGATGAAAATTGGCCACCCTACAAATGACCCAAGGCCATCATTCAGGCAAACCTGAAAGAAACAACTCAATTACCAACCCACCATTCACATGGAAAGAAAACCTGTCACTTGTATCATTTTGATGGGCACGAGGGGACCAGGACAAGCCAGGGAGCCACACCACAACAACCCATACAACTCCAAGAACTTAGAGAGCAGAAGGGGAATTTTTCACATATGCCCCCTGGGATGAGCATGGCCAACATTACCACTCATGGGCTACTAAGTGGGGATGGAGAGAATATGAAAATAAGCCACCCTACAAATGACCCAAGGCCATCGTTTAGGAAAGCCCAAAAAAACAACTCAATTACCAACCCACCTTTCACACAGAAATCAAACTTGTCACTTGTATCATTTGGATGGGCATGAGGGACCAAGACGAGCCCGAAAGCCACAATGCAAAAACCCATACAACTCCATGAACTTAGAGAGCACAAGGGGAATTGTTCACATATGCCTCCTGGGATGAGAATGGCCAACATTACCACTCATGTGTTACCGAGTGGGGATGGAGAGAAGATGAAAATGGGCCACCCTACAAATGACCCAAGGCCATTGTTCAGGCAAACCCAAAAAAAACAACTCAATTACCAACCCACCTTTCACATGAAAAAAAAACCGATCACTTGTGTCATTTGGATGGGCACGAGGGACCTAGATGAGCCTGAGAGCCACACCACAACAACCCATACAACTCTAAGAACTTGGAGAGCAGAAGTGGAATTGTTCACATATGCCTCCCGAGATGAGCATTACCAATATTACCACTCATGTGCTACCCAGTGGGGATGCAGAGAAGAGCAAAGTCGACCACCCTACAAATGACCCGAGGCCATTCTTTAGGAAAACCCGAAAAAACAACTCAATTACAAACCCACCTTTCACATGAAAAGCTGAGCGAGGGACCAAGACAAGCATGGCCAACATTACTGCTCATGTGTTGCTGAGTGGGAATGGAGAGTAGATGAAAATCAGCCACCATACAAATGACCCAAGGCCATCATTTAGGCAGAATTGAACAAACATCTCAATTACCAGCCCACTTTTCACACGAAAAGAAAAATCACGCCCAAATGAGTTTACATGGGTGCCCCCACATGACCCGACCATATGCAACAAAATGAGTTTTCATGGGTGCCCTCACATGACCCAACCCAACCCAACCCACCCAAATGAGTTTACATGGGTTCCCACACATGATCGAAATGAAGGCATAAGGGAGAGTCGGGTGAACAAGCCACACAAACATGCAGAAAGCCCACCCCGAGTCACAACTTAGCAATTTTCATATGGGCCCATGTGCCCGGGCGCGCCCTGACACTGAACAACTTGACCAAATGAGTTTACACGTGCGCCCTCAAACAACCCACCTGAATGAGTTTACATGGGCACCCTCATACGACCTGCCCGAACGAGTTTACACAGGTGCCCTTGAACGACCCGCCCAAACAAGTTTACACGAACACCCTCAAATGACCTACCTGAACGAGTTTACATGGATGCCCTCAAACAACCCCCCTGAACGAGTTTACACAGGCGCCCTCAAACAACCCGTCTGATGAGTTTACATGGGTGCCCACAAGATCGAAACAAAAGGCACAAGGGAGAATCGGCCAAACGAGCTGCACAAATGTGCACAAAGCCCACCCCGAGTCACAACTTAGCATTTTTTATATGGGCTCGTGTGCCTGGGTGTGCCCTCACACTAAACAACCCGACCAAATGAGTTTACATGGGTGCCCTTGAATGACCCACCCGAACGAGTTTACACGGGCGCCCTCGAACGACCCACCTGAACGAGTTTACATGGGCGCCCTCAAATAACCCACTCGAACGAGCTTACATGGATGCCCTCAAACGATAGCTTGAACTAGTTTACATGGGCACCCACCCGACCAAAATGAAGGCACAAAGGAGAGTTGGGCAAACGAGCTACAAAAAAGTGAAGAAAGCCCACCCCTAGTCACAACTTAACATTTTGATATAGGCTTGTGTGCCTGGGTGCGCCCTCACATTGAACGACCCAATCGAACAAGTTTACATGGGTGCCCTCGAATGACCCACCCAAATGAGTTTACATGGGCATCCTCCAACAATCTACCCAAACAAGTTTACATGAATTCCCTCAAACGACCCACCCAAACGAGTTTACATAGACGCCCTCAAATGACCTACCCGAACAATTTCACATGGGTTCCCTCAAACGACCTACTCAACGAGTTTACATGGATGCCCACACGACTGAAACGAAGGCACAAGGGAGAGCCAGGCAAACAAGATACACAAACATGCATAAAGCCCACTCCAGGTCACAACTTAGCATTTTTGATACAGGCTCGTGTGCCCGGGCATACCCTCACATTGAACAACCCGACCGAACGAGTTTACATAGGTGCCCTTGAACGACCTTCCCGACCGAGATTAATAGGTTCCCTCGAATGACCCGCCCAAATGAGTTTACATGGATGCCCTTAAATGACCCAACCAAATGAGTTTATGTGGGTGCCCACCTAACCAAAACGAAGGCACAAAGGAGAGCCGGGAAAACAAGCTGAACAAAAGTGCACAAAGCCCACCCCAAGTCACAACTTAGTATTTTTAATACGGGCTCGTGTGCTTGGGTGTGCCCTCACACTGAATGACCCACCCAAATGAGTTTACATGGTGCCATCGAACGACCCACCTGAATGAGTTTACACGGGCACCATCGAATGACCTGCCTGAATGAGTTTACACGAATGCCCTCAAACGACCCACCCAAACAAGTTTAAACGAACACCCTGAAATGATCTACCTGAATGAGTTTACACGGACAACCTCAAACGACCAGCCCGAATGAGTTTACGTGGGCGCCCACATGACCAAAACGAAGTCACAAAGGAGATCCGAGAAAATGAGCTGCACGAACGTGCACAAAGCCCACCCCGGGTCACAACTTGGCAGATTTGATATGGGCTCATGTGCCTAGGTGCACCCTCACACTTAACAGCTTGACCAAATGAGTTTACACGAATGCCCTCAAATGACCCGTCCGAGAGAGTTTACACGGGCACCCTTGAATGACCTGCCTGAACAAGTTTACATGAACGCCCTCAAACGACCTGCCTGAACGAGTTTACACGGACGCCCTCAAATGACCCACCCGAATGAGTCTACACGGACGCCCTCAAACAACCCTCTCGACGAGTTTACATGGGTGCCCACACCATCAAAACTATCACACCCCTACACTGGCGATACTCTTCCAACCACACTATAGGAGGTGCCACACCACTGACCACTTTCGTTTTACCAATACTTCGATTGTGCACTATGCCTAACTTTTGATACTTAGTTTATTTTCTTCTTTACCAAGTATTATGTTTTCCTTTATACACAGTGAAAACCATAAACATTCACCATAAACAACATTAACATATAAATATACAATATTATAAAGGGAGGGGCAACTCCCTATAATGAGTCTGCCCGAATAATCAATATATATAAGTTAAATCTTAAGAAAACCCAAAATTTACACAGCCAAATTTTGCATTCATTGGCAAACTCGGTTTCCCAGCTCATCGTCACACCTAAACGATCACCATATGACTCGCCCAACTCTTCTTTTATCCCTAAATGCGTTCGTTCAGCCCGTCGCACATTTCTTTTTGTTTTCCCAACTCGGGTGCCCACTTGTGTCACCATGCATGCCTGCTCGGCCACACCTCCACACTTTGGTTACACCTCATTAACAACCCATCAAAAATCATTTTGTTTCACCTTCGTGTTGTTTTCTGAACTTGGGCACCCACCCATGTCATCGTCCATGCCTGCATGTCCGCACCTCCACACACATTGGTCACCTTTCTCGTTCACAACAAAACACTCGTTCAACTCTTCACCGTAACTAGGTGCACCCACCCATGGGTTGCCCGACATGAGTTACTTACTTGACTCGTTCAATGCTCCAACCAATGGGCACACATGCCATGCCACCCTACACGTTAACTCCACCCGGTTCACCTGTCATCTCAACCTTTGCTAGGCGCACCCAACCATGGGTCGCCCTACACGAGCATTCAGCCCAACCGTGTCTTCATTCGATGGCCGCACATGCCTATGTCACCTTGCACGAACTCACCACCCAGTTCTCTACCTCGTTCACCCTTCGGTCTACCCATCATGCAGGCACATCTGCATGCCACTCTACACCAACCGTAGAACCATCAAAAGCTAACTTTGCACTTCAACTTCAATGCCCAAGTTCAATGTCTCCAACCACCAATGCGTTTGCCTATGTATATGAATTTATACCATAGCATGGTGCGCCCAACCGACCCACCAATGCACATACATCCATTGACCCATTTGTTGTTTCAAATTGTCAACCCACAGATTATGTAATGTGACCACCCACCCATTTGTTCATCCGCTCGTCGACTGGGCCACTCGTCGGGTCGCCTGGGACCATCAACACAGTATATAATTCCAACTCCAAAACTCCATCACATTTTCTCTCATTTCCCTCACGTGTGTTGTGGCTCATCCAACTTGTCCACACCTTCACCATGCGCACTCTCGCTCAACTTCCCTTGTAGCTCATGGCCCTTACATTCTCCCCCACATGAAATCATTGTCATCCTCGACAATCACTCATCTAAACAATCATATGTCACCAAGATATCCATACCAAGGCCTATACTCCACCAATATCCTCAATCCATGATCATCAACCATCCCTGCTGCAATCTCCACATGTTGCTCCCACCATGGAAGCTTGGTCCCTCCATCTCAAGCTACATTCTCACTTCAACATATCAGGTCAACCTCATCATGTATCGTCATCATGTGAACTACTTCCATGATACTCCAACACATTGCCAACACAAATCTACACACTGCTAGCCCCCATGACTCAAACTAGTTGGGTAGCTAATCCAAATGTCATGCTCAAACCATGAGAATGCACATCCTTATGCCATCATCAGTCATTTCTCAAACTTTCTTCACAACATCAACTCGATCAAGAATCCATCTCCATATAAGCCATGTTTAGGTCCATGAAGTAGTCCTCTTCTCATCTGCAACATGTTTTCCATGATGTTTGGTATCAATGTGCTGCATGAAATTAGCTGCATCTATCCCAACATCATCATCCATATGAAAAACATACATCTCCTCAAAATGAGGAGATCCTTAAATCAAACCTAACTCTCGATGTGCCACATACAGGTCCATGAAGCAACCTCCATCATATCTGTAATGTGCCATCCCTAAAGTCTGCCATAGAAACAAGTGTACACCTGTCTCATTCATCCATGTATAAAAAGTGGTTAATTCTTGGCTCAACCCATGCCCAAGTGTTGCCACCAAGGCATCATTGTCACTACAACTCCATCACTCCAAAGTGTCTCATATCGATCCTCCACATCAAGTCACTCTTCCAAGTACACCCATACATGTAATCAAAAGTATGCACCCCATCCTGCATCAAAGTCCTTGACCTCAGCTCCTCAATGCATCAGATCCTCCAAGTCCACCATAACATGAAGTCCTCAAAAGTCACAACCTCATGTCATCATGAGCTCCATGAATTATCTCCAACCAACATCCTCACAAGCATAGTGTCTCCACCCAAAGGTCTTTGCAAGATGCCTCAGCTCTCCATGTAGTAGGAACACTCCATAGCCTGCTCACAAATCCAACCATATCCATGGCCTTTTTGTACAAGAGTGCACATATCCCCATCGGCTCATAAGTAAAACATCTCCATGTGATATTAGCAAATCTACCTGCCTAACATCTCTACCTTAGCACTCCTCATTGGATGCACATAAGTGACACCTCTACAAGTGCTCCTGCATAATGTCCTTGCATAATACTACCATGCTCCATGTCTCCAACCTGATGTCCATGACTCAAGTTTCTCATGTTTTCCAACTAAGTAGACCCATCACAATAATCAGTCATCCTCATCCAAGTCTGCAAATCGGTCTAGTGAACTCGGTCACCCAACCAGGTCACCCAACCACATCATCATCACATCTCGAGTCTCTCCACCATGGCTCCCCCACCAAAGGTTCCACCAAGACTTGCTCTTGGTCTCGGCCATGAGAATTCTGTCGAAGTATCATCATACTCAAGTGTGTGCCCTCGTCCAATCTATCCATGAGTCATGTGGGGCACTTAGCCAATTTCTCCATGTGGCTAAAGCATGACCCATTGTTCTGCAACAATCATCATGTTCCTCCCTTTTCATGGGCCTTTGTACCTTCTACCATAAGTCACAAGCAACCCCAACAAGCCTTGTAACAGTCAATGATCCTTGCTTCCCCATACAAGGTCTCATCGTAGACATCCATAGTAAGATCCTCCCTTGCATCGACAAATCTCTTTTGCTCTTCCCTGCATACGGTTCATCTTCCAAAAGTCTCACTAAAATAGAAGTATCAATAATACTTACTTCATCATGACGCTCCTCTATGTGAGTATCCTCATCCACCAATGTCTGCAAACTGCACGATCCTGGTTCAACTTGATCAATCTTAATTTCATCCTCCATCATTGTCATATCTGCAACATCCTCAAATATCACAGATTCCTCTTCTTCTTCATCATAATCTGCAGCTTCATCCTGCTCCATTTCCCAACCAAGTCAAAGAAGTTCATCTTCAACATTCCTTTCCAAGACTTCAAGTTTATCTCAAATCTGCGGGTTCTCTTCTTTCATCTGCTTCAACCTGTATAAAGTCAGCAAGAGCTTCCCTTCACATTCTTTCAAACTTGCCATCTCTTGTCATTCAACTTGGCCCAAACACGATGCTTCACCTCTGCTAAACTTATCACAAAGTGTAGTGGGATCAGCTTGCCTGCAAATCCTTTACCTCGTCCACCATCAACTCTGATACCAACTGTCATGCCCCTATACTAGCAGTACTCTTCCAACTGTACTATAGGAGTTGCAACACCACCAACCACTTTCTTTTTACCAATACTTGTGATCGTGGACTATGCCTAACTTTCTATACTTAGTTTATTTCCGTCTTTATCAAGTATTATGTTTTCCTTTATACACAGTTAAAGCCATAAACATTCACCATAAATAGCATTAACATATAAATGCACAATAGTATAAAGGGAGGGGCAACTCCCTATAATGAGTCTGTCCGAAGAATCAATATATATTTATATATAAGTTAAATCTTAAGGAATCCCAAAATTTACACTTACCCAAATTTTACATTCATTGGAAAACTCAGTTGCCTAGCTTGTCGACATGGCTAAATGGTCGCTGCACGACTCACCCAACCCTTCGTTTACCCCTAAATGCATTCATTTAGCTCGTCGCACATTTCATGTCATTTGCCCAACTTGGGTGCCCACTCATGTCACTGTGCACGCCTGCCCAACCGTACCTCCACACTTCGGTCACACCTTGTTCACAACCCATCGCACTTCGTTTTGTTTCACCTTTGTGTTGTTTGCCCAACTCAAGCACCCACCCATGTCACTGTGCACACCTACCCGACTACACCTCCACACACATTGGTCGCCTTTCTTGTTCACAACACAACACTCATTCAAATCTTCATCGTAACCGGGTGCACCCACCCATGGGTCGCCCTACACGAGTTACTCACCTGGCTCATTCAACGCTCCAATCGGTGGGTGCACATGCCATGTCACTTGACACATTAACTCCACCCGGTTCACCCGTCATCTCAACCTTCACCAGGCACACCCAACCACGGGTCACCCTGCACAAGCGTTCAGCCCAACCATGTCTTCGTTTGGCGAGTGCACACGCCCGTGTCACCTTGCACGAACTCACCACCCAGTTCTCTGCCTCATTCACCCTTCAATCCACCCATCGTGTGGGCACATCCACACGCTGCTCTGCACAAATTGTAGAACCATCAAAAGCTAACTTCACACTTCGAATTCGCTGCCCAAGTTCGATGTCTCCAACCACCAACTCGTCTGCCTATGTATATGTGTTTCTACCATAGCGTGGGGCGCCTAACCAATCCACCAACGCACATACAACTGTCAGCCCATTTTTTGTTTCAACTCATTGTCCCACACATTATGTAATGTGACTACCCACCCATGTGTTGGTTCGCCTATCAGCTCACTCGCTCGTCGGTTCGCTCGAGACCACCCACACGGTATATACTTCCAACTCCAAAACTCCATTGCATTTTCCCTTGTTTCCCTCGTGTGTGCTACGGCTCGTCCTACTGATCCACACCTTCACCGCTCGTGCTCTCGCTCAACAGCCCTCGCAGCTCATGGCCCTTACATTCTCTCCCAGTTGAAATCATTGTCTTCCTTAACAATCACTCATCTCAACAATAATTTGTCACCAAGATATCCATACCAAGGCATATACTCCACCGGTATGTCATACATCAAAAAGTCTCCTCAATCCATGATAATAAACCATCCCTACTACAATATCCACATGCTTCTCCCACCATGGAAGGTTGGTCCCTCCATCACAAGCTACATGCTCATTGCAACATATCGTGTCGACCTCATCATGTATCGTCATTGTGTGAACTACTACCATGATACTCCAACACAATGCTAATAATTCCATGATTGTGAAAAATGAATGACAGACTTCAAGAAATCTTATAGATATATCATAAATAACCTCTAAATAATGGTAATTACAGCCAACATGGAGCAAAGAGGACCTTCGGTCAAAGTGCATTGACCGTTGGCCCATCAAGACTGTGCATGGCACAAAAATAGCAATTAGGAAGCTCAGATCCTGAAACGGAGGTTGTTTCTGATACGCAACTAGCGCTTTGCACTAATCGTGTATCACTGGGAAAAATCCCTCGAGAAGGAAAAGCCCCAAGTGCTCGGTCACAAGGGAAACCAGAAAACCGTGGGAAAGCACTAAAACCGACAGGCGGGTCCCGTGCTCAAAACCGGCAAAATATTGGAGGCATTTCGGACAGTAAGTGGATTTGGCCGAGGACCTAGTGATTCCATACACTGAGTGGTGTGTGTCCAGCAGGAAATGAGCAGCACAAACGTGTTTATATTTTATATTAAAAATTAAAATATTTTGACTCAATGAAATTACATAAAAATATAAATTACATTAAAAAAATAAAATTAATAAT